>JAMKQA010079956.1:0-10653 GCA_024699735.1 Posidonia australis
GCGGGCCTAAGTGGGTCTGTCTGGGCCTAATGGGTTTGTGTGGGCCTAGGGTTCTACAGAGTTAGGGTTTAGGAGTGGTGGTTGCAACCAGAGCATCTTCCAGAGGAGCCTGCCGTCGAGTGACTGCAAAATCGGGGTGTCTACACTTGTGATCCGCTCAATGGATCTTTATTCCTTGTCCCAAATCGTAGATCGTCTCGAGATCTTCATTTGGGTGTGTGGTTTGTGTCATTTGGTTGTTTGTGCAGGGTTCGACCTTAATTTCCCATTTTGGAGCAATTTTGGGTTGCCCTATTTTTTGGTTCTATGATCACCTACTTCGACATACCAATTTAGTTCGGTATGTCGATTTTACGATTAGTTGTACCCTGAGTTCCTAATCTGGCTGATTGTTGGAAAACAGTCTACCGAACCAAACCTGAACCTTTTTCCCTTAGGAGTTTTAAGTGTTAATATATCTATATATATATATATATATATATATATATATATAACACACACATACATACATACATACATATGTGTGTGTGTGTGTGACCATGCCGGTGGAACCACCTGACTCCTTGCACGTGGAAGCACACGAGGAATTCCCCCATAAGATCACGACGAAATGGTGAATCCGAAGAAGAACACTCGACCCAAAAACACTAATCAAAGGCAAAGAAAAGGATGAGGAAAAGGAGTTGCCACCTAGTCTTTTACAGAAAGACGAGGAAAACCAAAAAATGCATAAGAAACGCGAAAAACAATACAAATGAATGCAAATGAGTGAATGTGCGTGCTCCGTGCCTAAGGATGCAACACTTAGTTACTATGGGCCAAAGAAAGGGTAAGGATTCTTGTTACGCATAGGGGAAGGTCTTAGGCACCCCTATATGCCCGAAAATCAGTCTTTCTCGGTTAATTACTTACTATGTGTTGTTTGTCTATGCATGCTTGTCTAACATATCATGCCAATGCGAATGCAAAATCAGGCGAGAAAACTCCAAGTAAAATTGTACAAAATGAGAGAAATAATGAGGAAAATAATCTAAAGGTTAATGTAGGTATTGGAATATCAATTAATGTACGCCCTTGGGCGATAAGAAAATCATGTAAAATTAGAAAATATTCGGAGAGAAACTTGTGCAAAACAGTGAAAACAACAAATGTTCATGAAAATCAAAATGAGAAAATAATCCACATAGGGTTAATGTGGGCACTTACATGGCATTTAATGTATACGCTTGGGCGATGAGAAAACCAACGCAAAACAAAATCATAAAATCTAGGAAAATATGTGAAATGTCATGAAAGGAATAAATCTAACACAATGTGAATAATGTAGGTAATTTCATGCCGATCAATGTATGCCCTAAGGCGATGGAAAATCATGTAAAAAATCAAAAATATTCAAGGAGATACCCACGCAAAACAACAGAAACTAAAAATAATATTTGTGAAAATCAAAAAAGATAAGATAGTCTGTATATGGTCAATGTAGGCACTAACGTGTCAATTAATGTACGCCCACAAGCGATATGAAAACTTATACAGAATAAAATTGTAAAATCAAATTAAAGGCGTGAAATGTTGCGTAAAGAGCAAATACGATTCAATGTGGCAATGTGCGATATACATGAGAATATACATGTGAATATGCTTGAAAAACATACATGAAATGTACGTATAAGGAAGTATGCATGAATAATATGTATGAGTACATGCTGGAACAATGTGCATGGACAAAATGCATGAACAATGTGCATGGACAAAATGCATGAACAATAAGCATGGGTATTGATGTTGATAGTAAAACAAGAATGGAGAAGGAGCTCCTGTCAATGCCTGTTCTGATTTGGGTGAACTTCGTCGGCCATCCTTGCTTGTATTTTCTGTCACACATAGTCGCCACTAAGTCTCACTTCCATGTTTTGTCTCCAAGATTTGTTAGTTGGATTCACCTCCCATATTCACCATCAGGACTCACTTGACGTTCACAGAACAGAGTAGCTAGGTGGTTTGCTCCATGTCCAAACAAGAAGATGCGAAATGTTGTGGGAAGACACGAGAAGCAAGGATGTGCACAAATAAGCATGCATGAACACTTAACTACCAAAGTTAAGGCCTGCATTCTCTTTCCCATCATCTCCATCCAGTGTACGGGTTCTACCAGTGAGGTTATTTGCTAGCACTAGATTGATGGTCCGAGGAGAGGTTCTGATGCTTCCAGAGAACAGTGGTAGTTAGGTGGAATGTGTGGACGAGTTTAGGTGTTAGAAAACTGGTGCATGTGCGTTCCCAAACCTACCTCGCCGTCGGACCCATCCTACCAGTGACCTCGTCGATGAGAAGCAACCAAAAGCTCCGACAAAACGATCCAACACTCTGGAGGCTTGCGAAGCAAGGACAGATGTGTGCAAACGTGCAAGAATGCATAAAAAAGGACCTGGATGCTCTGATTTTTCCTCCCACCTCCCCTTGTCGTCAATCTTGCTTCGTTGGCAAGCTCCTCTTCGGAAAGCAAACAGAGGATGTGGAGTGGCGACCTGAGGCTTCTGAAGGTCAAGGGAGTGAGGAGGAAGATGTGCAAGCAATTAGGGGTCAGAAGAGATGCATGAATGTCTTCCCCGACCTACCTCGCTATCGGTGCACTCTCGCCAGCGAGCTTGCCTACGAGAGGTGAACATAGGCTTTGGTGCATCGATCCGAGGCCTTCAGAAGGTCGAGAAGGAGAAGAGGAAGATGTGTAGGTGCTTAGATGCAAGAATGACTCTGTGTGTGCTCCCTAACCTACCTTGCCATAGATGAGTCCTTCATCGACGAGCTCAACTACAGAGAGCAAACAGAGGCTTCAGCACACCGATTGATGCCTTCGGAAGGTCAAGGGGGGAAGAGGAAGATATGCATGCATTTGGTTACAAGGTTGGCTATGTGGATTCCTCTCCCCACCTAGCTCGTCAATTTACGAGCTGTGCCAGCGAGATCCTCTGAAAATCCTATCCAATGGTTGGGGTGAGGCAAACCAGAGCATCTAGAGGATCGAGGAAGCAAGAACGATTGCAAACCATCATGCCTAATGCCTAGAAGCAAGAACCATTGTATGGATTCCTTTGCCCATTCCCTTCTCCGGTGATGGGATCTGGTGACATGTTGGCCTACGAACACCAACTTGAAGCTCCGATGAGATGATCTAGGGTTTTTGGAAGGCCAAAAGAGCGTGAGGGATCATAGACGAACATGCTCAAGGGTTAAAAGGAGACCGGGCTGCTTTGAGGCTTCCGCAATCTCCCATAGTTTTGGTTGGGTTCCACCACCCACTTCGATCATGAAAATTGATTAAGACGCACAAGAATTCATCCTAGAGTCACTGGTGAAGATAGGAGAAAGAAGGAATGTGCACATCGATGTTGTGTGAATGCAATGCATGTTGTTCGTTATCAGGAGAGGAGAAACAAGGAATGTGCACATCGATGTTGCTGTGCGCGGGAAATGGTCGTCGGTCCGGACCGGCCCGGCCCCGGGCCATGGGACGTGTCGGGCCCAGGGCCTGTTGCGCCCGACCCGGCCCGGACCAGCAGCGGGCCGGCCCGGCCCGTTTTCCATGTCTAATCGCAGCCCCAGCCCTCCACCACGTCTTGTAGTTGTCGTCGTCGCTGGAGGATGTCAAAAATTGTTCACCATGCAGGTATATCTCTTATCATCATTAGGTTTGATTATATGAATGTTGTTTTCATGGTTTCAATACATATCAACGTGTGTTCGAGATTTTTTTCGCTGTTTCATCTCAATTTTACGTGTTATACATGTTTCTCGAGGACGGGTCGCCGTCTACGTGAGGTCGCCAATCTTTGAGCGTGAACAGTGATCCCTCTCCCTTGCTTTCGCATGCATCTCGTTTTCCTCCACGCCCACAATCCACATGAATCCCACAGCCCACTTCCCAACCTCCACGTTGTCCTCCCTTGATGAACTCAACACCAAACCATCGTGTCACCGAACCCATGCAAAGCACGTAGAGAGAAAGGCAACCCGTGCGAACCTAGACACCCATAGCCTGGTTACCCTCCTCCTCCTTCCCACCGCACCAACCCACGTCCACCACGAACCCGACAACCCAACGGAGCCTCCCCTCCAACCCTCATCTCACCTTCCACTTCTACAATCCAACAGTAGACACTCCACATCGAAACCCTAGCCTAGCTTTCCAATAAGGGAGAGAGAGAGAGAGAGAGAGAGGAGCCAAACCTCCACCAAAACCCTAAACCCGTGTGTAGGAGAGAGAGAGAGAGAGAGAGAGAGAAGAGAGACAGGTCTACAACCTTAGGGCAGCCTATGCATGTGAGAGAAGGAAGACGACATCCAGTCGCCATAACGAGAGGCAACTGATCTCATCACCAGGCATATAGGCAATGAGCTCAAGCGCCAATCAGACAAGCGATAGATGATTTTCAATACAATTTTTCCTACAAGCTTTGATTTTTAATGTCTGTGTTGTTTTGTTATCGCTTGCAGTAATGATCTAAATAAATAAAAAATGATAATATTTTAGTCCAATGTCGTTCTAGCTTTTTATTGATTTCTAGGGCTGTTTTCTGTCCACCAATACGGTGGAAACTATTTTCTTGACAACACGGGTATATTTCTTTAGGATCCTCTATCTGGTTTGACCAACTGAGCAGAGCGAACCCAGGCCAATGCAAGTCACCTGCCCATACTCTGTCCCAGTTGTGATTATCAAGTTAGGGAACCTAAGGTGTCCTAGGGGCTTGTTTCAAACTTCACCTTTCACTCTAAGTCTGTAACAAACCCTAGTAGAAACTTGATATATTGTTGTTTTGTGTTTATTTATTGCTTTGAGGTTTGCTAGGACCGACTCAGAAGGACAGAATCCTGGGTTACGGGCCCCACTTTAGAGAGACAAACCCACAGTCTAAGCCCTCTTGGTGGACCCTAACAAAGGTCAATGAGCAATACCAAAGAGCCCAAATCCTACTGAGTGACCCCTAGAATCCCTAAAATCAGCTTCACCCTTGCCATAGGAGCCTACATGATTGAGCGAACACAGATTAATCGAATCATTAAATAAATATTTGAACCCATTAAAATCGGCATTTTCTCTGAAACTTGACTGCTTAATTAGACTTGTTTGACGTCTGATTTGTCTAGGATAGATCTGGACTGCTGGATCAGTCTAGGGCATGTACCGCCTGACTGAGCGGCGACGCCCCTCGTTGCCCAATAGAGCAGCAACTGCTGGATGATGTGTTTTCTAAACATGTTGACATTTTGCATAAACCTCTGCATGGCATTACATATTATCTATTTGAGCCTACCTTGCCATTTACTCACAAATGTTCAGGTTTAATTTGATTTAGTAAGTGTTGATAAGCGTTTTCTCTATTTTACCCACATCCACATAGCATTAAACATTGTGTCCACTCGGACACACATTAATGACATTCATGCATGGTTTCTTGCATATCGCCCAAGGGTGTACAGCAAATGGCATTTGTACTAACATAAGGCCTTGAGCATTGCGCACATTCTTTTCCGTTGTGTTTCATTTTGATTTCTTGCGTTCATCTCTAGGACAAGGATGTTCACTATGTCGGGCTTTTGTGGACCGTTGGTCTAGAACTCGTATAGCGTGACTAAGCATTAGGTTGCATGGTTTTGCACTTCTTTTATTTCGATTGTTTTCACATGTCATGAAGTACACAATTATCTTAGACACAAGCAAGCATACATTTGCATTTTGCATACACACAAGTGGAAAACTGCAGAAAGACCAATTCGTCAGGCGTACGGAGGTGCCTAACACCTTCCCCGTGCGTAATAGGAGTCCTTACCCATTTCTCTGCTCACAATGACCTATGTGTTATCCATTGGCATTGGAGTCATTTCTTTTATTTGTTTTGGTTGCATTGCATTGCATCTTTCCAGTTTTCCACGTTTGTCTGTTAAATAGAATAGGTGGCGACTTTGCTTATCCATTTGTTTTGTTTTTATGTGTTTTCCGATGTTTTCGAGTCGAGCGTCCCTTTCCTCGAATTCACCAATCCTATCGTGGCCCTATCGGTCCTCTTGTCCTCATCTCCTGGATAGAGGCGCACGGGGGTGCTCACCCATATCCACGCCGGCATGATCATGGGAACTGGTGACTCCGCCGGGGATACTAGACTTTGGCTTTCATGTTTGCGCTTTTCGTTCGCTTGTGTGGCTCGTACTTGTTTGCACTTGATATTTTATTGCTTGGATCGTGCGTACCTTTTTTCGGTGTCTTGCATGCCGTTTTTGTCTGATGATTGTTTTGTTTTACACAAATAAGCTACGTCACCACTTGCACATAACATGCTTCGTGCCTTTTGCTGTGATTGATCTTTTCTTCTCATCACCATGATCACATTACACCCGCACGTGCCGTCATCCTGCCTTTTGATGTGATGTGTAATGTTTGCTTGCCGTGATTGGGTGTTTTCTTCCCCATTCTACATCTGCCATGCCTAGGAAAGTAGAGACATGCTTGCTTCCCCCTACAGGCTTCATTTAAAATCCATAAGATAAAAGCAATATCTAGGGAAAACTAGAGACAAACATACACATATCCCCTCATCTGGTTTAATAAAATGCAAGTAAAACACACCAAGCATATTTGCATGAATGATTCATATAAGAGCATGCATCTTCTCCTCTCCTGAGTTCGCCTACAGACTGTGAAGGGCAGTTTTAGTTTCTCATTCTATTGCTTTGGCATAGGATGGGGTGTTGATTTGCCCCCTTGTCTGGAGTCGTGTCGGTGTTAGTAGAGGGTACAACCCATGCTTTGGCAAAGTCAAGGCTCCCAACACACCACTGTTTCATCGCTTTGGCATAGGACGGGACCTTACCTTCTAGCCTTCAGTCGAAGACCTATATTACCCATGAGAGAATTCAGAGTAGACGGCCGACTAGGATACACATAGATGGTGAGAGAGTGCATAGTAGTTGCATCCATGCGCATGTGTGCCATTCATACCACCTTAACAAACATCACATGACTTTTATTTATGTCGTAGGTTCTGACTTCTGTCTTGTTGTCTTTCAACGATGCAGGTTAGTGAGTGAATTCCCTAGCCTAAGTCCGAGTGCTCTTCTTCTGGCATCCCTATTACGACCGCTCTTTGCCATCCTTCCCCGAGTTATCCGTTGATTTCGACGATAACTCATCCTAGGATTCACCCCCTTGTTTGCCATCGTAGTCCTATCATCACCCGTTCCCAGTCAGCTATGGCCCAACGCATTGGTGACGCTCACCCCACTGGTGTCCTGGAGGAGATCTCCACCTCAGTTCCTTTCACTCTGACTGTTACATCTGTGGCCCTATCATCTCCTTTCATGCATCACTTCCCGGTGTAGGATGAGTCCACTCCTTTTCCTTTAGGGCTTCAGTAGGCCGTCAGTCAAGGACACATCTCTATTATTGATTGGAAAGCTAGTGACTACTATTAGGGTCCCTAAAGCACCACTAACCATCACCTACCCTCAAGGTCACCCCATCCTCAGCACTCAGCTTGCTATGGTGGCTTCAGTCATAGGTTCCTTGCCTCATGGATAATCTGTGTCTGTACCTCCTTTTGCTTCAAGCTAGTTGTCCATCCTGCCCCATGGTGTTGCCGCCAACGGGTCTTGGACCATGCAGGAAAAGCAATTGATGGCCCTCGGACAGAGGCTCCAGGGCATGGCTCTGTCATTGAACCCCCAATATGATTGTTCCCATTGTCACCCCTAAGGTTCCGACGTAGCCCCACTTAGCTCTGTAGGTTCACCCCATAGCAGCAGCACCTTGATCGTCGCCCCAACTCCTTACCGCTCTTATAACTAGGGCGACGTTTCTACCTCCTCCACCACCACAATACACCGCACAACATATGACTCTCATCTTTGGTGGTCAGTACGACGGGTTGGCAAGGACACAACATCCGCAAGGCCCACTTCCTAGGACCACACCCATGCAGCCGTTGTCGCTCACTCATCCTACACCACCCACCACACAGCATTCGGCCAACCCTACATCCATGCGTCAGTAATTAGCATCACCATCATTCATACCATCCCACATTGCACCCACGCACGAGTACACTGGCCATCGTGGCACAACACTAGGCATTGTGATGTTGGATTCGGAAGAGCAATCAGGTGTGCCCCATCTAGTGTATGTGGTCACCACCCCGATTGCACCATCCTCACCAGTAGTAAACTCAAACACCCTCCTTACTAGGATGGGCGATCTCAAGAAAGCACTACGTCTAGCGTAAGGAGGTGACCACCAGCCTTACTAGTTCCGAAACCTCTACTATTTCCTAGAGGCAATACTCCCACCAAACTTTCACGTCTCGGACTTCAAAAAGTACAATGGGAAAGGCTGACTGATCACACATCTCAGAGCGTACTATGGAGATCTCGTGTAGCTCCAAGCTGACAAGAAATTGTTAATCCGCTAGTTCCAAAAGAGTCTCACCGGGCCCGCTCTTTAGTTGTTCACTTCACAAGACATGGCCTCGATCAAGACTTGGGACGGCCTCAGTATGGTGCTCATGGAATAGTACTCTTTTAATCCAAATCTGGTCCCCAAGCGCAAGGACTTGATCGCCATCAAGCAAAGACCCAACGAACCTTTTGGGGAGTATGTCGATCGTTGAAGCGCCCTAGCTTCTCAAGTCAGGGATAGGCCCTCCGACGAGGACTTTATCGAACTCATCATCTGAGGAGCGCAACAGCCGCAGGGGCTTTGCTGAGCATCCAACCAATCACTAGCATTGCATCATTGATTTAGGCAGGCACACGTATGGAAAGCTCATTACGAAGTGGCAACTTCCTTGCGCTTGCTGTGTTCGCCAATCAAGCTACCACTGCCACTCACAGTAACAACAACAGTAGTCACTACAACGTTAACCCTCGTTAGTTTCAAAAGACGGACCAATCCAAGGCTGTTGTGGCATACATTGGATCTCCAGCTACACCAGGTAATGCATCGAGGAGGCCCAACTTGAATCAAGTAGTGTATAGGCTTGCACCTAGTACACAACACACACCACAAATCACCACCACCGCCCAATCAGCATTTCCAGCCCCTCCGGCCGGGCAAGGACAAAACCATGGGCAAAGACGGCCTTGTCCACCAAGGCACAACTTCACTCCTTTGGTTGAGTCGTTGAGTGCCATCTTGCCGAAGGTCATGCCACTCTTGATGCTGTCGAAGATTCATCCACCGTCGAACCCCCTTCCACCATGGTATAAAGCAAATCTATACTGCAACTTTCACAGAGTCGCAGGGCACTCGACTGACAGTTGTTTCACGCTACAGCATGCAATTCAAGATTTGATTGACTACAAGGTCATCATTATCAATTCACAGGAGGCAGGCGTAGCATCTAGACCAGCACCAGCATAGGTACAATCTTCACACCATAGCATTGTGAATCAACCTTTGCCCAATCACGATGTCGGAACTTCAGGTATCCATGCCATCTTCCCCTCGGGTTCTGCCTCGTTCACGACAGACCCTTCTTCTCTTATCTTCTCGATCCATGAGTCTCTTATTGGGCATCATTGTCAGTCAATTTAGACCGACTCTGAGTACACAATCCATATGATCCAGCTGACCGCAAGGCCGAAGCACGCCACTGCATCCGCCACCATACAATCGAGGGCTCCCACACCTATTTGCCTACTTGCCAAATCAGAGCCCACTCAATTCACCCAACTTAGAGCCCAACCAGCTCCTTTTCCCAGTAAACCCGTCACCAGCCGTACTAGACCTAGCAGCTCACGGTCCTCTGGTCATTAACTTGACCAGAGATACCCACCGCGTTCCCTATGACTATGTCGTAGAAATGCGTGATAAGGTCACACGATCCAGGGGAGTGTACAAGCTTGCGGCACCAACTACCAGACCAAGCTGCCCAGAACCCCTCCACTCACAACCCATGAGCCAACCACCTCTACCTATCACAGAAGAAGTCCCTGCCAACAACACCAAGTAGGACCAATCCTCTGCAGACATTACCGCCCAGCTAAAGAAGGTGAAGGCCAACATCTCCATTTGGGACCTCATCCATACATCCATAGAACACCGAGAGGCCTTCCTAAGGGTTCTTCAAGCAACCCATGTATACCCTACAATAGAACTGGCTACCCTCAAAAGTATGGTTGACATGATCGCGGTCCCTGAGGTTATTTTGTTCTCCAGCGAAGAGCTAGCTTCAACAGGGGTTAACCATAATCAACCCCTATTTGTCACAGTGCAGTAATGGAGCTTCTGCATCCCTTTGATGCTGGTGGATAACGGAGTGGGTTTAAATGTCTGCCCCCTACGTACAACACGCAAAATCAGATTCAAAGCCAAGGACATCACACCAGCCACCAAAGGGATGATTGCTTTCAATAACACACCATGATGCCCTAGGGATTCTGGTTATTCCCCTCACTATCGGGCCAGCAATATTCAATGTGGAGTTTTACATTGTGGATCTATAGCTGTCTTTCAACCTTTTGCTTGGGTGCCCTTGGTTGCACAAGCACCAAGTGATCCCTTTGACTCTCCAATGCATGGTTAAATTCCAGTGGGGCAATGACAATATCGTTGTCATGGCGGAAGACCTCGAGAAAGAGAAGGTCGATACTATGTATTCT
>JAMKQA010079969.1:0-10084 GCA_024699735.1 Posidonia australis
GTGTCTGGATGGTCCTCTCTGTCTGGCCATCCATCTGGGGGTGGAAAGCAGTGCTAAAATTCAACACTGTGCCAAAAGCCTCCTGCAGAGCTCCCCAAAATCTCGATGTAAACCTTGTGTCTCTGTCAAACACAATAGACACTGGGACACCATGCAACCTCACAATCTCTGCTACATACAACACTGCCAATTTTGCCAAAGGAAGATTCACCTTCATTGGTACGAAATGTGCCGATTTTGTAAGGCGATCCACTATCACCCACACAATATCATTCTTTCTTCGGGTTCGCGGCAAACCCGTCACAAAGTCCATCGACACATTTTCCCATATCCATACTGGAATGTCCAGAGGCTGCAAAGTCCCTCCGGACTTTTGGTGCTCTATCTTCACCATCTGGCAGGTTGTACACTTCGCCACATACTCAGCAATCTCTCTCTTCATCTCAGGCCACCAAAAGTTCCTCTTTAGGTCTTTATACATCTTGGTGCTACCTGGATGAATAGAGTATCTGGAGCGGTGGGCTTCATCCAGCAAACTGTTCTTGGTATCCTCTATCTGAGGCACATATAATCTCATAGCATACCTCAACCCACCGTCTACCCCTACTGAAAAATGAGGGGCACTACCAACTTCCTCCAGATATCAGACACAAAAGAATCATATTGCTGAGCAGTGACAATCGCCTCGATCATTCTTGGGTGAATTGACAAATTAGCTAGCACTACCCTAGCTAGTCCTTGAGACTGTCTTCGAGGCCTGCATTACACTAGTCCCTCCAGCAAACTCCATTCATGGATCATCAGACTAGTCAAAACATGAGTGCGTCTGCTCAGAGCGTCTGCAACAACATTAGCCTTCCCTGGGTGGTAGGACAAGCTAAAATCATAATCCTTGATATACTCCACCCAGCGCCTCTGTCTCAGGTTCAAATCTTTCTGAGTAAAGATGTACTTCAGACTCTTGTGATCTGTGTACACCTCAAACTGAGTAAAGCTAACCCACCACTCGTTCACTGCTTGCGTTTTGGCCAGGATTTAGATCGGGAACATTACTTTTCTGACTAGAGTCAACACCTAAACCCATGAGTGTGTCCTGTGTGGTCAACCCTATGTGGGACATGCATGGTGAGAGAGTGCACTTTAGGACATTCATTTGCATTGTGTAGCATTGCATGCCACTTTAATAACTCGCATTTGGCTTTGCGTCGTTGTTTAGGTTCTGATGCCTGTTTCTCTTGCCTGTTCATCACAGGTAGCTTATTGCGAGGTCCATTATGGCAATCTCCCATGGTTGTTTTCTCTTGCCTTTTCCTGAACTATTGGTCACTTTTGACAGTAGTTCATCTTAGAGCTTGTGTGTTTGTCTGTGCAGTAGCTCCATTCATATTCGCTCGTGGTCATCCATGGCCCAACCGACCAGCATGCCCCCTGTTGTTGTTTTGGAGGAAATCTCGGATTTGGTTCCTCCATCTTTCACTTTTTCTGACTCTCCTTCCCTCCTTGCATTCTATTTTAGGGTTCAAGGGGACTCAGAACTCACTTTGGGGCATCCGCAGGCATTCATCGCTCAGGAGCTCGTTACCAAATCCACTACGGTGATCACCACACAGGTTCGAGAAGTGCCAGATGCAGATCTTTCCTCGGGCTTTCCTATTCTAGGAGTTCATTCGGCTATGGCTACTTCTGCTATAGGGTCCGTTTCTCTCCCGCTCTTGCCTTTTAACCGATCCATCTATTAGTCTTCTGCCATGCAATCATAGCATCTGATGGCTCTTGCAAAGAGGCTGCAGGACATGGCTCTTTATCTGGGTCCTACCTCTGCTCCTTTTCCCTTGACCCCTGAGGTTCCGATGCAGACCACCTTAGCGTTGTAGGCTCATTCCATAGCACTTTCGCCCATGCCATCGCCTCAGCTCTTCACTGCTCCAGCGATGAGGGTGGCATCTTTGCCTCTTGCACCTTCACTGCACTATGCACAGCATGTTACTCCACCACCTGGTGGCCAGTCATTTGGGTTGGCTGGAGTGCAGTATGCCTCGAGCTCGTTGCCCGGAACTGTACCGGTGCAACAACTGTTGCTCCCTCACTTTGCATCTTACACAACACAGCATGCAATCCATTCATTCCCTTTGCATCAGATTCAGGCTCATTCATGCATGGCAACGTTACACTCAGCACTTACGCACAGGTATGTTGGCCCCTACGCATTGACACCAGGTGGCGTTAGGGTGGATCCGGAGAAGCGCACATGCGTGACCCATACGGCATACGTGGCACACGCATCAGCTGCTCCTGTCTTGTCATCAGCAACTTCAGATGCCCTCTTGGCAAGGATCGACGATCTAGAAAGAGCACTTCGTCAAGTGTAAGGCGAGGAACACCAGTCCTACCACTTCCGAGACCTCTGCTATTTTCTAGAGGCAACACTCCCCTTGAATTTCCACATCCCGGAATTTGAAAAATGTAACGGTTGTGGCTACCCAATATCCCATTCGAAGGCGTATTGCAGAGACCTCGCGTAGCTTCAGGGCGATGAGAGACTTCTAATCCACTTGTTTCGAAAAAGTCTGATAGGGTTGGCACTTAGATGGTTCACATCCCTCAACATGGCCTCTATCAAGACTTGAAACGACTTCTCTAAGGCGTTCCTGGTGCAATACTCCTTCAATCTTGACTTGATCCCTAAGCGAGAAGACCTTGTCGCAATCCGGTAGGGCCCTCACGAGTCATTTGGGGAGTATGTCGGTCGTTGGCATACACTAGCCTCCTAAATCAAGAATAGACCCTTTGATGAGGAGTTTATTGAGATCATTATAAGAGAAGCACAACCAGTGACTGGGGCTCTACTTAGCATTCAGCCCATCACTACTTTTGCATCACTGATTCGGGCTGGTGCTCGCGTGGAGAGTTTGTTGATAGGTGGGAACTTCCCTACACTCTCTACATTCCCTAAGCATGCCACTTCTTTTGGTAATAGCTTCAACAACAACACTGTCAACACCAGCAATGCCAAGAGGGCAGCCGTCACTTTCATCAAGCCTTCTACGAAGTCTACTGGAGTAGAAAGCCAGCCTGATCTAAACCAATTAGCAGTTGCACCTAGCTCTCCACACACTCCACCATTGAACTAGTGCATCACATCGCACCGGTTCGACAAGGACAACAACCTAAGCAGAGGCATGGTCGTCGCACTGAAAGTGACTTCACTCCGCTTGGTAGGCCATTGAGTGCCCTCTTCCCTCAAGTTGTGTTGCTTCTATGACTCTCGAATCCTCGTTCGCCACCAAACCCACTCCCAAGGTGGTACGACGCAAATGCGCATTGCAATTATCATCGAGCTCTGGGACATTTGACTGAAAATTGCCACACTCTTGGGGATGTTGTTCAGAGCTTGATCGACAAAGGAGCTATTGTCGTTAGCACACAGGAGGCGGTATCCACACATGCATCAACATCTGCACATGCTAGTGTAGCCAACCTCTCCTTATCTAAGCCTGCAAGCTCCGAAGATGTCTGAACTTTGGGAGTTTATCTTCTCTCTCCCAGCCTTTTTCGACCCCATTAGCCTTGATCCTTCTCTTGCTGATTCCTAGCTCGATCCAATGATACATCTGTGCACCATTCCTATTCTCGTTCCCTTGTGGGAGGTCTAGCCTAAAGTTTACCGACTTACTATGCACCAGTCTGACTCAGAGCACATAGATACATTGAACCCCAGAGTGCAATAGTTACAGATACTTCAGAATCAACAATAAGCGCAGTCTTCTCAGCTTGCAATGGAAGCTCAACAACAAGGACTGAAGTCATATCCTTTTTTTTTTGTTATTTCATTTTTTGCATTGTCATCATGCATTCAAAAGAAAGAAAAGAAAAGAAGAGCAAGCATCCAAAAGAAGAAAAATGCAAAAAAAAATAGAAAACAATAAAAAAAACCGAAAATACTTTGCATGTTAATAACTCTGCCTGATGACAAAAATTGGGAAATTTGCCTACGTCAGATTGGAATGCTCTTTCTTAGATGGCACTACTTAGATGACCAAGTAGCAAGGGAGCCACCACCTATCAGGGCTAGATGAAGTGTCCAAACTCCGTAGGGTCCCAGCACCTCCAAGAGGGAGATAAAATGCTAGGGCAACTGAGTGTGTGAGTCGAAAAAGAAATATACCTTTTGCATGGGCATAAAAGAAATTAGAAGACAGAAGTCAGCCCAAGAGTAAGAGACATGTGACGTAGCTCTATCCCTACCATACTTTGGAGTGGAGTTCAAGCATGAGCTTGGTAAATCCACAGCTTTGAAGGACTGGCCCCCATTCCTGCAGCAAAAGCCTCCAACCTAGATTAAGTGCCTTTTACCTTTGATTCAGGTATAGAGTGAAGTCATATGCCTATAAGGAAGGAAAAATAAATCGTGTAAACTCAAAAGAGCAGGTGTGGGACCTTAAAGAGTTTAGCATGGTGTCCGGTCTATCCCACCACCACACAGCGGGTTTGAGTGTCACCTCTCATCCTACAAGAGCCACCCACAGCTTGTGAGTCTTTGTAGGGCCAACTAAGGTAAAGGTGTCCTCCTCCAATAGGCATGAAACTTTCCAACCCAACCGACGGCAAACAAACAAAAATCACAACAAACAAAAGTCATAGTTGATCAATAAAACATGTTTACCTAGTTAAGTAATAGCTTCACCCGTCATCCATCACCACCATTACCTTGCTTGCTGTAGTCTTTCTACTTGCATTTCGCATTGCATTACAGAGTTTCATTGAGCGTCTTTAATCAGGGACATTTCAACTATGGTCAATGTGCATAAACAACAAGGACACCTTCCAGTGCACAGGCTATACAAACCTATAGAATTAGCAGCATTGGCAATAATCTCCCTATAGTCAACCAAGTTCCACTGGCACAACTTGGGGAATGTCTGGTGATTGCATAAACAAGGAAAAAATGTCTAGAGCACTTGCAGCCAGACCCCCATGACATTTGGCATATTGACTCGATACTAGGGGCATTTGTTTTGTCCTGATTGCAATAACCGTATCTAGAGGTCAATTCTGTTCACCAAGCGGATGTCAACTGTTCTTTGGATAGAACCTGTGCATTAGGCATTTCATGAGGCACAGACTCACGACTTATGGTACAGAGAGTCTAGACCAGAATCTCCAGCCAAAATATCCAAATTGTTATGAGAAAATGCAGTGTAAGATCGTGGATAGGATGTCAGTTTTCATTCTAGTAGGCCACAGATACCCACTTCCCTTAGAAATGTTGGGTATGAGCACTAAAATTCAGCAAAATCTGCAAACAACATTAGTTCAAAGAAGTCACAGTTTAGGGTGCGTCCACAAGCAAGTGCTTCCTAGCAAACCTCTACTGGCTAAACCAGTTGTTTAGGCACCCCAACTTTCTTTTGTCCCTTTCTTTCAGCAACATCCTTAGAGTTCCGATATCAGGGGCATGTCAGCTACCTTCTGGTATTATCTCTTGATACCAGGGGCATGTCAGCTACCTTTTGGTATTATTTTCTAATACCAGGGGCATGTCAGCTGTCTTTTGGTATTATCTTCTGATACCAAGGACATGTCAGTTGTCTTTTTGTATTATCTCCTGATACCAGGAGCATGTCAACTGCCTTTTGGTGTTATCCTCCTGATACCAGGGGCATGTTGGCTGCCTTTTGGTATTATTCTCTTGATGTCAGTATCATGTCAATTACCTTTTTGGTATCCTCCTCCCGAACCGTCATCGACTGCTTCTTGGTTGACGTGTTCGTCTACTGCCTTCCAAATTGTCACCGACTGCTTCTCGGTTGGCGAGTTCACTTTTCTAGCTTTTCGAACCATCACCGACTGCTTCTCGGTTGACGTGTTTGTCTATCCTTCTTTTGAACTGTCACTGGCTACTTCTTGGTTGATGTGTTCGCTTTTCTGCCTTCGAAACCATCATTGATTGCTTCTCGATTGACATGTTCGTCTTTCCGCCTTCGGAACCGTCACCAACTGCTTCTCGATTGGCAAGTTTACTTTTCTAGCTTTCCGAACCATCACTGACTACTTCTCGGTTGCCGTGTTCGTCTATCCTCCTTTCGAACTGTCATCGGCTACTTCTCAGTTGACGTGTTCACTTTTTTGCCTTCCAAACTATCACAGATTGCTTCTCAGTTGATGTGTTTGTTTATCCTCCTCCTGAACCGTCATTGACTGCTTCTCGGTTGGCGAGTTCGCTTTTCTAGCTTTCCGAACCATCACCGATTGCTTCTTGGTTAGTGAGTTTGCTTTTCTAGCTTTCCGAACCGTCATCGATTGCTTCTCGGTTGACGTGTTCGTCTATCCTCCTTTTGAACAGTCACCGGTTGCTTCTTGGTTGACGTGTTTACTTTTCTACCTTCCAAACCATCACTGACTGCTTCTCAGTTGATGTGTTCATTTATCCTCCTCTCGAACTGCTACTGACTGCTTCTCGGTTGACATGTTCGTTTATCCTCCTCTTGAACCATCACCGACTGCTTCTCTGTTGACGTGTTCGTCTATCAACTTTTTGAACCATCATCGACTACTTCTCAGTTGGCGAGTTCATTTTTCTAGCTTTTCGAACCATCACCGACTACTTCTCAATTGACGTGTTCGTCTATCCTCCTTTCAAACCGTCACCAACTGCTTCTCGGTTGACGTGTTCGCTTTACTGCCTTCCTAACCATCATCGACTGCGTCTTGGTTGATGTGTTCGTCTATCCTCCACCCGAACTGTCATCGACTGCTTCCCGGTTGGCGAGCTCACATTTCTAGCTTTCTGAACCGTCAACGACTGCTTCTTAGTTGGTGAGTTCACTTTTCTAGCTTTTCGAACCATCACCGACTACTTCTTGGTTGACGTGTTCATCTATCCTCCCCCTAAACCGTCACTGACTGCTTCTCGGTTGATGTGTTCATCTATTAACTTTCTGAACCGTCACCGACTGCTTCTCAGTTGACATGTTCGTCTATCCTCCTTTTGATCTATCACCATCTGCTGATTGATGTGTTCACTTTTCTGCCTTCTGAACCATCACCGACTGCTTCTCAGTTCATGTGTTCGTCTATCCTCCTCCCGAGCCGTCAACGACTGCTTCTCGGTTAGCGAGTAAGCTTTTCTACCTTCCGAAACATCACCGACTGCTTTTCGGTTGACGTGTTCATTTATCCTCCTCCCGAACCATCACCGATTGCTTCTCAGTTGGCGAGTTTGCTTTTCTGTCTTTTCGAACCATCATTGACTGCTTCTCGGTTAATGTGTTCGTCTATCCTCCTTTCGAATCGTCACCGACTGCTTTTTGGTTGACATGTTCGCTTTTCTACCTTTCAAACCATCACAGACTGCTTCTCAGTTGATGTGTTTGTTTATCCTCCTCCCGAACCATCACCGATTGCTTCTCGGTTGATGTGTTCGTCTATCCTCCTTCCGAACCGTCACCGATTGCTTCTATTCTGATGAGTTTGTTTATCCTGCTTTCTGAACCGTCACCGACTGCTTCTTGGTTGACGAGTTTGTTTATCCTACCTTCTAGACCGTCACCGGCTGCTTCTCAGTTGATAGATTTGCTTTTCTGCTTTGTTTTCTGTTACCAAGTGTTTTTTTTCGGATGTTGTATTAACCTCATCATCGGACTGATAACCCTAACTATCTGTTAATGAATCCATCAACTCACCATTGGGCTAATATCCCGAACTATTTGATTGGCATCCATCAACTTGCCATCTCTCGGTCGGTAAGTTTGAAACTTGCCACATCCTCTCTGTCCGTGAATCCAAAACTTATCATCCTTCGGTCGGTAGGTCCAAAACTTACCATGCCCCATTCGATTCTTCCTCAAAGAGTTTGGAATTGATGGTGCCCCCTTTGGTCGTGTTTCGGAAGGACTAGACCAACCTCCTTCTTTGGGCTGGTACCCCGAACTACCCGATTGACACCAGTCAAGGCATCTATCTTTTTGGTCAGCAAGTCCGATATCCTGTCATACCCTTTTTCTCTTGGACTGGTAGACCGAACTACCCAGTTGACAATGGTTATATTGTCCGGAGTGGGCTGATAGCCCAAACTATCCAGTTCACAAGTCCGATAACTTTGTGCCATTTGACTCTCAGTGTGTGCTCTGAAAGTTGTGGTCTTCTCATCCGGTTTTTTTTCCTTGTAAGAGGGGGCGGGGTGTCTTTGTCAACCCTAAGCATCGATCTCTGTTCCATTTGTTCTCTAACCTTGCTCAGGGAGGGGCATCTGTAGACACCCCAAAAGCTTGCAGCTAAGCCCTAAACCTAAACCTTAAACTATCCTAAACCCTAGACTTAGTAAACCCTAATGCAAAACCTTAAACCTAATCCTAAGCCATAATCCAAAACCCTAACAACCTAACCACTACTCACTCCATCATAACAACCCATAACAATTTAAAACCACCTAAACAAACCCTAACCACTTCCTACTCCATCATAACAACCTATAACAACCTCTAACCACCTCTAACAACTCTTACAAACTTCCATAACAACCCTAACCACTTCTCTAACCACCCAACCATATAACTCTATAAATACCCCATTTGCAACTTAAAAAAAGAGGGGAGAAAAAAGCCTGGGAAAAGGGAGAGAAAAAACAAGAGGAAAAAAGGAGGAAAACTCAAATGGAGACCAAACCAGTGAAACCAGTAGTGAAGCCACTGAGAAACCTTGGGAGAAAGTAGCTTAGAGCTCAGGGACCTTCGCCGGACAACCAGGGCTCTCCGGCCACCGTCTCCTGCGAACTCCGGCGACTAAAATAGCCTCCACCCACTGCCAGCTCAGGTAAGCCACTGAACAGAGCTCAATTCTCTTTCATTTCTTCCCTTAGATCTTCTTCAGCCTCCTTGGAGTTATTCAAATGGAGATTGGAAGCTTGCTGGCTGGAATTTCAAGTTTTATGGGTCGTTGGACCCATTTTTCCGGTGAGAGAGGTGGGGGCACAAATCCACTGAGAGATTCATGTCCTAGTATGTGTGGAGTTGTTTGGCTAGATCTCGTTTTGCTCCACCTCCACTCTGGAAGCCGCGCCTCCCCATAGAAGCCACTAAAGGCAGCTCGCCAGTCATAGCCCTGCCGTCGCCTGAGAAGACAACCTTTGGTAAAGGTCGACTGCACGTCTCTCGTATCGTGGCTCCACTCTGATCAACGAAGCACCTCCCTCTCCTTTCCCTCAGGCCTCCAGAAGCTTCTGTTAGAAATATTTGTGATTATTTTGATGATTATTCATGGGAAATTAATTGTTATAAACAATACTTAGAAAAAGGATTAAATGTTTAAGGACAAAAATCATATATGCTGTAATATTCATAGCCAAGAACAAAAACGGCATACCGTGTGAAAAACGGTATACCGACTCAGTGTAAAACGACATACCGTGTGAAAAACGGTATACCGATTCAGGAAAAACGGCACATAAGTCAGAAGCAACAGTACACTCCTCAACTTTCCGTTTTTATAAAGAAGAAAAGCAAAACGGCATACTGCTGGAAAAACGGCATATCGTTTCAGCAAAAAACGGAACAGAGTATCGGAATTCCGAAGAGTTGCGGAATAGAAGCAAAATGCTGAAACGGCATACCGATGTAACAACGGCATACCGTTTCAGGGAAAAACGGTATACCGAACTAAAAACGGCATACCGAATTGACCGTAAATTGCAGACTGAAGGAAAAACGGTACATCAAAGTAAAAAACGGCATACCGATCTACTAGCCGTTTACGACTGTTAGCATAGTCGTTAGACACATTTGATGAAGGGTTGGTGGCTATAAATACTACTCATTTATGCCCCTTTAAGACACACATTGAATACTTGTAATTCTTGAGATCCTTTAGTCAAATTCAATATCCTCACAAGCAAGTTGTAAGCAAAGAGTTGTAATTGAGCTTTGTGAGAAAAGATTCTTGTTGTAAAGCATTCAAAGGAAGGGCTCTAGCTTCTCGGGGTGTTGAGAAGTGGAAGGAGCAAACATTGTGTTGGTGGGCTACCAACAAGTAAGTTATTCTGTCTTTTAAGAATAAGGGAAAAATCTCAAGAGGGTCTTGAGGAGTGGAC
>JAMKQA010079971.1:0-13853 GCA_024699735.1 Posidonia australis
CGAGGGTGCCTAACACCTTCCTCGTGCGTAACAGGGATCCTTACCCGCATTCTGGTTATTTCGTAGACTTGTCTTTGTTGTTTTTTACATGATTTTTCATGTTTATGGTTTTCCTCGTCTTCCATAATAGACTAGGTGGCGACTCTTGCATTTACATTTTATTTTGCTTTTTCGACGTGTTTTTACCGACCGATTTTGCATTCTTTTGCGGAATCTCCTTGCCGGCATGGTTACACTTACCATTCTCCCCTTTAGGCCGGTAAGTCCGAAACTTACCACTTCCCCTTTTGGCTGGTAATTCCGAAACTTACCATTCTCCCCTTTTGACCGGTAAGTCTGAAACTTACCACTTCCTTTTTTGGCCGGTAAGTCCAAAACTTACCATTCTCCCCTTTTGGCCGGTAAGTCTGAAACTTACCACTTCCCCTTTTGGCTGGTAAGTCCGAAACTTACCATTCTCTCCTTTTGGCCGGTAAGTTTCAACTTACCACTTCCCCTTTTGGCCGGTTAGTCTGAAACTTACCATTCTCTCCTTTTGGCCGGTAAGTCTGAAACTTACCATTCTCCCCTTTTGGCCGGTAAGTCCGAAACTTACCATTCTCCCTCTTGGCCGGTAAGTTTGAAACTTACCACTTCCCCTTTTGGCCGGTTAGTCTGAAACTTACCATTCTCCCTTTTGGCTGGTAAGTTCGAAACTTACCATTCTCCCTTTTGGCCGGTAAGTCCGAAACTTACCACTTCCCCCTTTGGTCGGTAAATCCGAAACTTACCACTCTCCCTCTTGGTCGGTAAGTCTGAAACTTACCACTTCTCCCTCTTGGTCGGTAAGTCCGAAACTTACCACTTCTCTCTTTTGGCCGGTAAGTCCAAAACTTACCATTTTCCCTTATTCGTCGGTAGGTTCGAAATCTACCATGCCCCTTTCGATCCTTACTCAAAGAGTTTGGTATCGATGGTACTCCCTTTGTTTTGAGTTTCACTCCGAATGGATGGAATCAAAGCAAACGGTCTTCCTCCTTTTGGGCTGGTATCCCGAACTACCTGGGCAATCCTTGTGATGCCCGATGGATTCCCACTTTCCTTGTCCCTTCCTTCCTTTTGGGCTGGTAGTCCAAACTACCCGGGTGACTTCCGTAACCAGTCACTTTTCGGTCAGCAAGCACCGTGAATCTTGTCCGGTGCTTTTCTCAACAAGTGTGATAACTGATCATGTCTTCTAGGAGCTGGTTGGCCGTCAACTTGTCAGCTTGTCATTTGTATTAGTTTCTCCGGAGTTGGCTTTGATTGTGGCGTTCAGGGAGGCAAGACAGGACTTCTGGTGCGTTCACCGACTAGTGGCTGGTTGCCGGTAGCTAACTCTTTCTTACGGCTTCAGGCGAGGTATCTTTGTCAACCTTGAGCATCGGTCTCTGTTCCACTCGTCCTCCGACCTCGCTCAGGGAGGGGCATCTGTAGACACCCCAATTTTGCAGGTCTGCAGGATGGAGGTTTGGTAGCTGGGCTTTTAATCACAAATGAACTCAAACCCTGGTTTAGTCCCAAAGCCAAGGAACGCCAAACCCAACAACCAATGATTTGAGCCGTGATCCGAGGCCATACAGGTGCACCTATAAGGCGCACCATACAACCGCACCAGACATACGAACCTAGCTAATTCCCTCATCACGACTGTCGATCGCTATCGGTGCTTGGGCACGCAGCGGAGTGAGTGGGGGACAGCAAGGTTGTTACAAGTGTCTAGTCTGTTAGGAGGTTTTAGTTTGTTACAGAGTTGGTTAGTTGTTAGGATTTTGTTGAATCTGTTATAGGTTGTTACAGCCGCTGGAGCTTCACCTATAAAAGGGACGGTAGTGTGAAGTGTGAAAGGGAGCAAGAGAGAAAGGGAGGAGGAGATAAAGAGAGTTCCAGGAAGAGAGAGGAGGTTCGTGGAGGTGAGAAACCAGAGTTTTCAGCCTGCTCCGGTAAGCTACGATGGCGAAGCACATTGCCAGACCAGGTACGCCTTCCACTAGCCTCATTTAATTTCAATTTTAGCTTCCAAGCTCTCCCTCTACCTCACCTGGTCGATTCCAACAAAGCCAGAGGTCTCCTCTGGTTGGAATCATGTTTCCAGGCCTCGTCGAACTCATTCTCCGGTGGCCTAGGTGGGGGCACGAATCCACTGGTTGATTCGTGTCCCAGAGCTTTAGGTCTTCCTCCCTTGGTCTTCCTCCTGCTTCTCCGACCCCTGGTGCACCGTTTCACTACCTCCCGGAGCCACCACCAGAAGATCGTTGGAGTCGCGTCAAGTCACTGTCGCCGGGGAAGAAGACTGAAACCAGAGAAGAAACGCAAGCCTCCAACCTTGCAACGCCACTCCGACCCCCAGGGAACGATCTCTGACGCTCCACCAACACTCCTGAGGCTCCAGGATCGCGACTCAGCCCTTGGATCACCCTGGCGACTTCGCTCGTCGATGGAGACGACAGCAACGGAAGGTGGAACCCACCTCATGTGTTCTCCATCCAGTTTGACCTCTGATGGAAGGCAAATGAACCTTGCCGCTCTCTCGTGCCTCCTGGAGCCTAGAGACGCCGCGTCGTGACCTCTAGTAGCCCCCTTCTTCTATGGCACCGTCGCTGGAGTGTTCCGATGGCGAGGGAGGTGGGAGGCCCACTCCCGCCATTGTATCCCTGATCCAAACTGTTGGATCTCTTCTCCTCCTTCTCTTCTTGCTACCCATGGGGTCTAATCTTAAATCAGACCATGGGATGGCCTTTAGAAGCTTCTCTGGCGGTCTTCGACGGTGGGGCTCCGTCGACGGCGGCCGCTGTTTCTTTTTCTTCTCTAAAAAATAAAAAATAATTTTCTTTTAATAAAACTTTTGTAACTTTTGTTATCTTTCAGATAGATCTTTTTTTTCTTACAAATAGGTCCTTTTTCATTGCAAGTAGGTCCGTTTTTCTTACAATTAGGTCCTTGCATTTTTCTTAAATCGTTTGAATAAAGTTTTAATTAAAAATATTGCAATGTGCCCTTGAGTTTTCCAAATAATATCTTCCTGGCTTAAAAGATTGATAAAAAACCCCCAGAGTTTCTTTTCATGCATTTTAATCCAACTTTTTTTGCATAAAGAACCCTGAACTTTTCTGAAACTCTTTTGAATGCATGTTTCTCTCGTTAAATTGCATTTTAGCCCCTGAACTTTACATATTTCACATTGAATGCATGTTTTCTAGGGTAAAATTACTGAATTGCCCCTGAAACTTTCTGTTTTCAAACATGGATTCTTTTTCTCGCATATGTTACCTTGAATTTTCACAAAATTACATTAACTGCATGTTTTAACGGTTGAATTGCATTTTGACCCCTAGGAACCTTCAAATTGACAAACAATGCACAGATTTGCACATTCAACCCTAGATTTCTTCAAAATTACATGAAATGTGTTTCTCTATGTATTTTTGATGATTTAGCTTCAGAATTTCAGTTTTCATTCAGAATTTGGGTTTTTTTGCACAAAGGCCCTTGGAATTTTCATTTTTTAACTCTTACATGCATTTTGCATATTTTGTCGCATCTTCTCATGCAAATTTTCTCATGTTTTCTTGCTTACATTGTGCACGCATTTCTAAATGATATCAAGCTTGGCTTTCTCATTGTTTCTCGGATTTCTTTCGATTTTCGTGTTTTTTGACTTGATTTGGCTTTCCATCGCCCGAGGGTGTACATTAAAAGGCTTAACAATGCTGACATTGTCCTGAATGAGGATTATTTTCCCCAATTTGATTTTCTCGGATTTATTCAAATTTCCACTGATTTGCGAGATGTTTTCCGAAAGTTTCCTGATTTTCCTCATTGCCCAAGGGCGTACAGTAAAGCGGCATTCTCAATGCCTACATTTGTCCCTCGGATTAACTTTTTCCCTTTATTTCATTTCTTCTCTTTGATTTGGCATGTTTTCTAGTCATCTTTAGCATGAGCATTCAGAATAGGCAAGCACACACCCATTAGACCATTGGCAAGTAAGAAACCTAGAAAGACCAAGTTCCTCGAGCACATGGGGGTGCCTAACCCCTTCCCCATGCGTAACAAGAATCCTTACCCTTTCTCTGGCCCGCATTGATTTGTGCATTTCATCCATTAGGCACGGAGCATACATGTTTTCTTCATCTTGTTTGCTTCTTGGTTTTTTTGTGTGTTTGGTTTTCCTCGTCTTTTCATTAAAAGACTAGGTGGTGACTCCTTTCCTTATCCTTTCCCATCCTTCCTTGGTGTTTCCAAGTCTAGTCTTCTTCTCCGGATTCACCATCTTCGTAGTGACCGTAGTGGGACTCCTCATGTGTTTCCACGCACCCAGTAAAGGAGAGCCGTGTAGGGTTCCACCGGCATGGTCACAAAGGGCATGTAGTCCGATGACTCAATCTTAAGGAAGGGAGTGGGCACCATTTGTTTTCAATCTGATTTTTATGATTGCATTCCTTTATCTAAGTTTGAACATGGTTTCTAGATGATTGCATTTTATTTTTGTGGCCTTAATTCTTCTAGAGGGATAATGAAAGCCTGTTGTCAGAATCACATTCCTAGCTCGTGTATCCGATCACGTGCATGTGTCGCGGCTTCGTCACGTGTTTTTGCTAGATCTAGTACACAACTAGACTGAGCCCTCACTCCTTGTTACCATTGTTTTGTCTAATTCTTGTGTGGGTTTCTAATTCAGCACTTCCATCTACTCTAATTTAGTCATTCTCTTTGCTTGTTCATATTTTCATACATGTTTTTACCATTGCATCATTCCATGCTTCAACACATACATACATTGGCATTGAAATGCCTACATTGCCACACATGTGAGCGATTCAGCCAGAAAAGATTGATTTGTCAAGTGTGTGGGGGTGCCTAATACCTTCTCCGTGCGTAACATGAGTCCTTATCCTTTCTTTGACATGCAATGACCCATGTGTTGCATTCATCTGGCACAGAGTATCACTTTTGAAACTTGCATTGTTATCAATTCATTTCTTTGTACAGTTTTCCTCGTCTCTTGTATTTAATAGATTAAATGGTGACTCCTTTTCCTTATCCATTTTTATCTTGTTTGTTTTGATGTTTTCAAATTGAGCATCCTTTCTCGAATTCGGCTCTTCGTCGTGACCTTATCAGTCCATGAGTTCAACTTTCGAACTTGACTCGTGGGTCAGTCGCTAGCATGGTCACAAGTGGACATCAAACAAAGCCTAAAGACCATTAAAAATTCAAACTAAAAGTAGATGGATAGGATATTTATTTATTTATTTTCAAACTACTATAGATCTAAAAAACAACGTAAATAGATGAAAAAAGCAAACGATCTTTAGTAAAAAGCCTGATCCAGTTCCCATTGCTGGTGTAATAGGCTCCAAATTTAGTCACCTCCTCTTAGTGCGACGAGACTCAACATCACTATTATGACCATGCTGGCAGAACCATGACTCGCAAGTTGGGAAGAAAGCTGAACTTGCAAACTAGTGTGGTCATGGCAAAGATGGTGAATCCAAAGAAGGAAACTTGACTTAAAAATAGCAAAGTAAAAGCAAAGAAAGAATAAGAAAAAAGGAGTCGCCACCTAATCTATTTGAGATCGGAAGATGAGGAAAACCAACAAAGAAAATGAATAAGAATGCAAATAAAAATTGCCAAACGAATGGATGCAAGAATTCATGTCAAATGGATGTGACATGTTGGTCATTGCGAGTCAAACAAAGAGTAAGGACTCTTGTTACGCATGAGGAAGGTATTAGGCACCCACATACACTTAATTAATGGGTCTTTCTTAGCTAATCACTCACAAATGTGGCCAAATGTAGGCATTAAAATGCCAAAATAATGTACGTCCTTGGCAAGATGCTTGATGCCATGCTATGATTCAGAAAACATGCATGAGAGTTTGAAACAGTAGTCGAAAAATGAGATGGAAACAATTAAAAAAAACTTAGAGAATGCTTTGTATCTCTGTCTGAACCCCGAACTGTGCGTTGATGACTCGCACTAAAAGATTGTGTTGTATCCCTACGCTGAAGGATCATGCTATATCTTTCCACTTACTAGCTGCACTCTAGGTTTTACAGTCTCAGACAGCAACTTTAGTGTCGAAATTAAATCGAATAAAACAATGATAAAAGGCATCTAATCATTAAGGAAGAAAGTATGAATAATAGGGAATAACATGAAGCAATTGAAATTCATTGGGATGTAGTGGATGGTATTCCCCATCTATGAGAGCTCTCAGCTGTTTTTGTTGGGTTCATTGGCCACAATAAATGCCAGCAACTCCTAAGATGTGACAGCGTGGCGTAACGTAGGGTAAGGAAGCAAAGGGAATGATGCACTGATGCAACACACGATGAAAAACCAAACATGCAAGCCTCACCCATCCGACCCAGTGTCCAAGCACTCGCTCGTCATGGAGGAGGTGGTTGACATGCAAGCCTTACCTGGCAATGCAGGCCTACATGTATTGGGACGGGGACGAAGGTGAGGTGGAGAATGTCGAGGTTGGCCCGGTATGCTTTCAACAGCCTTTAGCCTCAACCAAAGCCACGACGAACCATTATGCATGTAATGTGACAAATAGAATGAAAACTCCGGTGAAATAGTAAAAATCCAATAAACCAGGCAAGCTTGAGGCTACTAGATATCAACCACATAGATGAAAGAGCTTACCTAGAGACAATGATTGTGTTTGTGTCTGATGAGCTCGAAATTCTCCTCTCCAATGTTGGACTAAAGATGGTTGACGTCATAGGCTACAAACGACGACGATTTAGATTCTTAGTGGATGTGCTCACTCTCACACACTCAAGGGTTAATGAGGGGCGACAAAGCAATGCTTGACTAGATGGATGCTTTAAGTGGCTCTTGAGGTACTCTCACAGTAAGGTATGGGTTGCAAGCTAGTGGCTGAGAAGGGCGGTGCAGGGGAGAGCTAGGGGTTTGAGCTAGAGTAGTGCAGACAAGCCAGAGAAGGAGAGACAAGAGTTGAGAGCTAAAGAGTGCAAGAGAGAGCCAGAGAGATTTCTCGTTGGTTGGGGGGTCATTAAATAGGAATCTATGTAGAAGGAGAGCAATTGATGTTTAATTGCCTTGAAAAGGAGGTCTATGATGACTCATAGGGGATTGGATTGCCATTTTAGCAATAGGATAGGGTCTTGATGGTCCCATAAAGTCTGGGTGTATGCTTAGATCTATGTACACCAATGGCATTGAAGAATAGAATGGCCTATTACACAGGAAGACCACAGAGCCCTTCTATCAGAATTAATCTAAAATAGGGCAGTTTGCCAACAACTCAAGCTTGTAACTAGTGCTACTTAATTACTCTTATGCATACCACTAGCAAACGTCACCCATTGGCTGTGCTATGAAATAATGCTTGACCCATTACCAGGCTGACTTATTGGATCTTGGGCCTACTCAAACTTTGAGGCCATATAAGGGCTTAGGATGTAGGGTGTGATGAGGATTTAAGGCTTGGATGATCTTAGGAGGTTTAATAGGTTTGGGTTGAGTAGTTGAGCATGTCGCAACCACAAAGAGTCCTATCCAAAGAAATAACTAGACAATACCTACGAAATCGTGGCATCTACAAATTCTCCTACCTAAACGAGGTCAAGGGAAATCAAAATCGATGCTTAGAGTTGACAACACACCTTGTTCATGTCCATAAAGGAGAAAAAAGTTAATGTCAGCCATGATCCACTTGCCCGATAGACACAAAAAAATCGTGATTCATTATCACAATTGCAAATTGATGCAGATGACAAATGCTTATGTTGGATGCAGGGGCATTGACAGTCTTTGGTGTCCACCTGACTATGCAATGCCAATGTTGACGAAACGATGGTGGTAGATGCTGATGTAGATACTAGATGTTGAACATGATGTGAAACTGGGTGCCTAGCCATTGATGATCATCCCAAAAGGAGGGGCATGACATGTTATCGAACTAGCACCAAGAAGGGACATGATAAGTTATCAAACTCATTAATCGAATAGTTGAGGTTATCAGTCCAAAGAGAAAAAAGAAGGGGCCATGGTAAGATATCAAACTTGCTGACCAAACAAGGACAGTTAACGGATGTCGTCTGGACAATTAACCCTATGCCTCCTCTTCTCCTTCCACTTGACGACAAGCTCTATGGTCCACCTCCTCTCATGCTGGCGATGGTCAAAGAAAGAGGGCTCTCAGTGTAGGGTGCTGGTGAAGGCACACAGTAGTATTGCATGGCTGTGGTCGACGACGATGAAGGGGACCGTCAGTTGGGAGAAGTGGTGGAGGAAGTAAACTCACCCGGGTAGGCTCTCCCCCCCCCCCCCCCCACCATTTCTCCCTACATCTGTTGTTTTCATCCTTTTATATTTTTCAGCACTTTTTTTTTATATGTATGTATCGACCAGTCGGCCATTGTCCTTTCCCTTCAATGGAATATCGATGGCTGGCGGAAGCCTGTGTCACAACTGCCGAGTGGTGGCACCTGGGGCCGGCGGTTGGTGTATTGGTCTGGACCCATCAGTGGGCTCCAAGCTACTGGAAATGATGCCGACGAGTCATCATGTAGAGGTCATCGGCTGACTTCATCGAGTTAGCTAGAGGCAGGTCATGAACTAGCGATTAGCTCCATTTTTCCTACTATCTTGCCTAACTGTCCGTCTTCAAGCACAGAACATTGCACATTTGTTAACACTAGCATATTTGCATTTCATTATTCATCTTTAGCATGCAAAATTCATTGCCCATATTCCATGAAAAGAAAATGCTGAAAAATAATCTACTTTGTCTAGAGAACATCTAAAATTGTAGTATGCCTTGGTTGTGCTTATATTGCATTGTTTATTTTTCATCAACGTGCCATGTTTTGTTTTCCATTTGCTGTCATATTTACAGTTTGGTTTGGGGTATAGCGGTACGGGTCCCTGTGCATCGAGGGGGAGTACATCAGGCTCACGGACCCTTAGCTAGGGTTTCTCAAATTCTTTATCGTTGAGAAGGGTTTTAGGTTCTCAAGCATCGAGGCCCTCCTCGAGCAATCACCCTCCCATGAGTCCGAAGGAGGTACACTCAGTTTTCTGCACCTGTTCATATTGTTGGCAAATAACTATTGTTTGATTTGAAGTTTGATTATGCAGGAGGCCAAAAACTTTGATGGTCAACTGTTAGACTCGGAGCATATCTACGAGTGCCTTGGCTTCCAAGTTAGGACAATTTCCAATCATTCTGATTTGCCTTGAAATTATCTACTTTTCTAACTTTGCCTTATGCTTTCTTTCCAAGATGGGGATGTCGGGAAAATGATGAGGTGTCAGTAAGCACCGATGCTAGATCACTTCCATCATCTGTCAGAGTTTTTGTTGGACTTTCTGCTTCATCGCACCCCCTTCAAATATTTGCTGAGGATCCTAGCTATTCACGACCACTATTAGTTCTTTTGTGCCCTGGTCGAGAGATGGAGGCATGAGACACATACGTTCCACTTCCCATTTGGTGAGTTGGCGGTGCTATCTGACCACTAGGCACTGCTATCGAGCCTGCGTTTTGGTCAGACATGGTACTAGGCTAGGATGGCATCCTCACGTTCCCATGTGGCATCCTCAACTCCATGATGCCAGCACCACACCAAAACCAGTCGAATCACCTTGTTCCGCAAAACCTGCTCCTTGTGGTTAACAATTTGGACGACATCCTCCACAAAGGACTGATCTTCCTGGGGCCCCTCTAACGGAACTGGGATCACATGAGATGTGTCAACCACACACTTCCTTAGCATGGAGACATGGAACACGTTGTGTACAGTCAACATTTCTGGTGGTAGATTCAACCGATAAGCAGCCTCACCGATCCTCTGGATAATCTGATACAAGCCAATATAGCGAGGTCTCAGCTTGCCACGCTTCCCGAACCTCATGACACCCTTGGTCGGCGACACCTTCAAAAATACATAGTCTCCCATCAGAAATTCCAGTGGTCTCTGCCTCCTACCAGCATAAATCTTCTGCCGACTCTGTGCAACCAACAGCTTGCTGCGAATCAAATCAACCTTGTCCACATACAGCTACACAAGCTCAAGACCAATCAACTGACGCTTACCCACCTCGCTCCAACAAACCGACGATCTGCATGGCCTACTGTACAAAGTTTCGTATGGCACCATCTCGATGCTCGAATGATAACTATTATTGTAGGTGAACTCAATCAATGGCAAATGGTCCTCCCAACTCCCTTGAAAGTCTAAGGCACATGCTCTGAGCATATAGTCCAACGTCTGGATAGTCCTCTTTGTCTGACCATCCGACTAAGGATGAAATGTTGTACTATAGTTGAGCATGGTGCCAAAGGCCTCCTACAAAGTTCTCCAGAACTTTGAGGTGAACCTCGTGTCTTCGTTCGACACAATGGTCACTAAAACACCATGCAGCTCTACCAAACAGTGCATTGAAACCTTCACCCGAATGGCCAAGAAGTAAGCAGACTTGGTTAGATAATCCACGATCACCCACACGGTGTCGTTCTTCCTTTGAGTACGTGGCAAACCAGTCACGAAGTCCATAGAGATGTGCTCCCACTTCCATATAGGAATATCCAATGGCTACAAAGTCCCTCCAGGTCTCTGGTGCTCTGCCTTGACCAGCTGGCAGGTTGTACACCTCTCAACATGGTCAGCAACATCTCTCTTCATGCCAAGCCAACAAAAGTTCCACTTCAAGTCTCGGTACATCTTCGTACTCCCAAGGTGAATAGTGTACTTAGACCGATGCGCTTCATCCAACAATCTCTGCTTGGCCTCCTCATGCTGGGGCACATACAAGCGCATATCATATCTCAACTCTCCATATGCCCCAATAGAGAAATGAGACTCCCAACCAGCCTTCAGCTTCTCAAACACAGCTTGAACAAATGGATCCAGCTGCTGACAAACAACAATAAACTCTATCAACATATGGTGAACAGACAGGTTGGCAACCCATGCACCAACCGTCCCCCAAGCCTGCCGCTTCGGCCTGTAGCTCACTAGATCCTCCAGCATGGTCTACTCCTTGACCATCAGGCTCACCAACATGTGTGTATGCCGACTCAAGGCATCGACGACCACATTGGCCTTGCTAGGGTGGTAGGACAGGTTGAAATCATAGTCCTTCAGATACTCCACCCAACGACGCTACCTCAAGTTGAGGTCCCTCTACATGAAGATGTACTTCAAGCTATAATGATCGGTGAAGACCTCAAACTACTCTCCATACAAATAGTGTCGCCAAAGCTTGAGAGCGAACACTACGATAGCCATCTCCAAATCGTGAGTCGAGTAGTTCTTTTCATGATCCTTCAGCTGGCGTGAAGCATATGCAATGACATTGCCATGCTGCATTAGAGCACACCCCAACCCAACACCACTGGTGTCATTATACAAAGTGAAGCCACCACTTCTAGAAGGTAGAGTCAACACAGGGGTAGAAACTAGACGAGACTTCATCTCTTGGAAACTCGCCTCACAATTCTGGTCCTAGCAAAATGAAACCCCTTTCCTGGTCAACTCTATCAAAGGCACGGTTATGGAGGAGAAATCCCTAATAAACCTCCTATAATAGCCTGTCAGACCCAAGAAACTCCTGATCTCCATCACAGTCTTGGGTCGCTCCCAACTGCTCACCCCCTCGACCTTGACTAGATCCACTCTGATGCCTTCTCCAGAAATCAAATGGCCAAGGAACATAACTTCACTAAGCCAGAACTCACACTTGGAGAATCTGGCGTACAACTGATGACGCCTCAGAGTATCCAAAACCACCCTCAGGTGCAAGGCATGAGTCTCAACATTAGGAGAGTAGACCAGCATGTCATCAACAAAACCCACAACAAACTGGTCCAGAAAAGGGTTGAAAATCCTATTCATCAGATCTATAAACGTAACCGATGCATTGGTCAAGCCGAAAGGCATGACCATGAACTCGTAATGCCCGTACCACATCCAGAAAGCAGTCTTCTGAATGTCTGAGTCTCGTATCCTCAACTAGTGAGACCCTGACCTTAGATCAATCTTCGAGAACACGGATGCAGACTTCAACTAGTCGAACAGGTCATCAATACAGGGCAAGGGATACTTGTTCTTTACCGTGATCTGGTTCAGCATCCGATAATCTATACACAGTCAAAACGAACCATCCTTCTTATCGATGAACAAGACAGGTGCTCCCCATGGAGACACACTCGGCCTAATAAAGCCCTTGTCCAACAACTCCTGCAACTGAGTCTTGAGGTCTCACAATTCTATTGGTGCCATGCGATATGGAGGCTTCGACACAGCACCAGAACCGGGGATCAGATCGATCGAGAACTCTACTTCCATGTGAGGTGGCATACCGGGCAAATCATCAGGGAAAATGTCAGGATATTTACACACCACAGAGATGTTGTGAACACCCAACTCTAGAGAAGTGGAGGTAACTGTACTAGCTAGATACCCTATGCAACCCCTGACCAAAGACTTATAAGCCTTCATAGTTGAAATGACAAGCTTAGGCTCACCTTGACACCCACCTTGTACAAAGAAAGACCCATCCTCAGGAGACGCAAAATAAACTCTCCTCTGAGCACAGTTAATCAAAGCGGACTACTACGCCAACCAATCCATGCCAAGTATCACATCGTACTCCTACATGTCCATCATGATCAGGTTGGCTCGAACTCTTTGCTGTTCAGTGTCAAGTTGACAGACCATAAATACCTCCATGCCAAACTGTGCTCCCCCAACGGCGATACCATGCTAAGATGAAAGGCCAGTCTAGCTAGTCTCTCTCCCAACTCCACCGCGAAAGACTCAGAGAAAAAGGAGAAAAAACTTTCTGAGTCAAACAACACTTTAGCCATCCGACCAACCACAATAAAAGAACCTTATGGCCAAACAAACAACACCATTACATCCATACAATCAGGTAGATGTCCAGGTTACAAAGGATAGTACAACAATCACAGAGGATCACAATACTAACTAATCATCCTTACCCTCAACTACATCTCTTGAAGACTCAACGTCTGGAGCTGCAATGGTAAACACTTGTCCCCTAGTTGACTATTGTGGTGCACTTCCTGCCTTCTTAGGTGGTTTTGGACAGGATCTCTGGACATGTCCCACCTTCCCGCAGTTGTAGCACACCACTAGGGCTAGAGTTCGCCAAGGATGAGGAAAAAAGTAGCAATATGGCCCACCTGACTACAATTGAAGCACTGGTTCTCATCGGGAGCACTGGACCCTATCTGACTGATGCCAGCCCTGCTATCCCCAACAAAACTCCACTGGCCTGCAAAGGAAACACTAGACCACCCCTTCTACTTCTTCTTAGGACTACCTAAACTACTGGCACTTGAAGGACCAAAGAAAGGGAACCGGGAGGTAAAAGAAGACTTACCCTTCCCCTTGGGACGACTCTCCAATTACTTCTGATGCTCTACCTCGAAGTGATAAGCCATCCCAACCATGTCCTCCACAGTCTGGCACCGATAGCCCATCACCATCACCCGTAGCCCTAGGTTCAAGTCGTCTAGAAATCTCTATGCTCACTCCTCCTCAGACTCATAGGTAGGAGCGAAACATTCCAGTAGGGTGAACTCAGTCTTATACTCAAGGACCAACATCGTGCCCTACTCTAGACTCTAGAAATCTCGACAAAGCTACTCCTTCACATAAGCAGGAAAATACTTGTTGTAACCATGCCGGCGAGGAGATTCCGCAAAAGAATGCGAAATCAGTCGGCAAAATCACGTCGAAAAACAAAACAAAATGCAAAAATGCAGGAGTCGCCACCTAGTCTATTATGGAAGACAAGGAAAACCATAACATGAAAAA
>JAMKQA010079980.1:0-10305 GCA_024699735.1 Posidonia australis
CTTCTAGACCGTCATCGACTGCCTCTCGGTTGGCGTGTTCGCTTTTTGGATTTCTGAACCATCACCGCCTACTTCTCGGATGATGTGTACGTTTGTCCACCTTCTGGACCGTCATCTACTGCCTCTCTGTTGGCGTGTTCGCTTTCTGGATTTCCGAACCATCACCATCTACTTATTGGATGATGTGTTCGGTTGTCCTCCTTCAGGACCGTCAATGACGGCCTCTCAGTTGGCCTGTTCGCCTTTCGGATTTCCGAACCATCACCGCCAGCTTCTCGGATGATGTGTTCAGTTCCCTCCTGCTGGACCATCACTGAAAGCCTTTCGGTTGGCATGTTCACTTTTCGTGTTTCCGAACCATCACCAACGGCTTCTTGAATGATGTGTTCGGCTGTCCTCCATCTAGACCGTCACTGACTGCCTCTCGGTTGACGCGTTCACTTTTCAGATTTTCCAACCATCACTACCTAATTCTCAGATGATGTGTTCGTTTATCCTCCTTTCGGACCGCCACCGACTGCCACTCGGTTGGCATGTTCACTTTTTGGAATACTGGACCATCACCACCAACTTCTTGGATTATGTGTTTGGTTATCTTCCCACTGAACCTTCACCGACTGCATCTCGATTTACGTGTTCATTTTTCGGATTTCCAAACCATCACCGACTGCTTCTCGGATGATGTGTTCGGTTGTCCACCTTCTAGACCGTCACCCACTGCCTCTCAGTTGGCGTGTTCGCTTTTCAAATTTCCGAACCATCACTACCAGCTTCTCGGATGATTTGTTCAGCTGTCCTCCTGCTGGACCGTCATCGAATGCCTCTCGGTTGGCGTGTTCACTTTTTGGAATTTCAAACCATCACTGCCTGCTTCTTGGTTGATGTGATTGGCTGTCCTCCTTCAGGACAACCACCGGCGGCCTCTCAGTTGGCATGTTTGCTTTTCAGATTTCCGAACCATCACCGATTGCTTCTCGGATGATCTGTTCGGGTGTCCTCCTTTTGAACTGTCACCGACTACCTCTCTGTTGGCGTGTTCGCATTTCGAATTTCCGAACCATCGCCGACTGCTTCTCGGATGATGTGTTCGGTTGTCCACCCTCTGGACCGTCACTAACTGCCACTCGTTTGGCGTGTTCGCTTTTTGGATTTCCAAACCATCACTGACTGCTTCTCGGGTGACGTATTCGGTTGTCCTCCCTCTGGACCGTCACCGACTACCTCTCGATTGGCGTGTTCACCTTCTGAATTTCCGAACCATCACCGTCAGCTTCTCGGATGATGTGTTTGATTGTCCTCCCTCTGAACCGTCACTGACTACCTCTCAGTTGGTGCGTTCGCCTTTCGGATTTCTGAACCATCACCGCCTGCTTCTCGGATGATGTGTTCGGTTGTCCACCCTCTAAACCGTCACTGACTGCCTCATGGTGTGCATGTTCACTTTTCGAAATTATGAACTGTAACTGTCTACTTCTCAGATGATGTGTTCAGTTGTCCTCCTTCTGGACCGTCAACGACTGCCTCTCGGTTTGCACGTTCGCCTTTCGGATTTCCGAACCATCACCGATGCTTCTTGGATGATGGGTTTGGTTGTCCTCCCTCTGGATCATCACCGACTGCCTCACGATTGGCATGTTTGCTTTTCAAAATTCTGAACTGTCACTGACTGCTTCTCGGATGATGTTTTCGGTTGTCCTCCTTCTGGACCGTCACCAACATCCTCTCGGTTGGTGTGTTCGCTTTTCGGATTTCCAAACCATCATAACCTGCTTCTCGGATGATGTTTTCGTTTATCCACCTTCTGGACCGTCACCAACTGCCTCTTGGTTGGAGTGTTCGCTTTTCGAATTTTCGAACCATCACCGCCTACTTCTTGGATGATGTGTTCGTTTATCCTCGTTCTAGATCGTCATGGACTGCCTATCGATTGACGTGTTCGCTTTTCGGATTTCCGAACCATCATCGCCCGTTTCTCGGATGATGTGTTTGGTTGTCCTCCTTCTGGGCCATCACTGACAGCCTCTCGGTTGTCGTGTTCGCTTTTCGGATTTTTGAACCATCACCGCCTACTTCTTGGATGATGTGTTCATTTTTCCTCCTTCTGGAACCATCGCTGACTGCCTCTCGGTTGGCGTGCTCAGTTTTCGGATGTCCGAACCTTCACCGCATACTTCTCGAAAGATGTGTTCGTTTATCCTCCTTCTGGACCGTCAACGACTGCCTCTCGGTTGGCGTGCTCAGTTTTCAGATGTTCGAGCCTTCACCGCACACTTCTCGGAAGATGTGTTCGTTTATCCTCCTTATGGACCGTTACCGACTACCTCTCAGTTGGCGTGTTCGTTTTTCAGATTTCTGAACCATCACCACCTACTTCTCGAATGATGTGTTAGTTTATCCTCCTTCTGAACTGTCACCGACAGCCTCTCTGTTGGTGTGTTCGCTTTTAGGGTTTCCGAATGATCGCTAGCTGCTTCTCAGATGATGTGATCGTTTATCCTCATTCTAAACCGTCATTGACTACCTCACAGTTGGCATGTTAGCATTTTGGATTCTGAACCATCACCGCCAGCTTCATGGATGATGTGTTTGTTTATCCTTATTCTAGATAGTCACCAACAGCCATCTAGTTGGCGTGTTCGCTTTTCAGATTTCAAACCGTCTGCACCTACTTCTCAGATGTTGTGTACGTTTGTCCACCTTCTGGAACGTCATCGACTGCCTCTTGGTTGGCGTGTTCGCTTTTTGGATTTCTGAACCATCACCGTGTACTTCTTGGATGATCTTTTCGGTTGTCCTCCTTCAGGACTGTCAACGACGACCTCTAGGTTGGCATGTTCGCCTTTCGGTTTTCTGAATTATCACCGCCAGCTTCCTGGATGATGTGTTCAGTTGTCCTCCCACCAGAACGTCACCGACTGCCTCTCGATTGGCATGTTTGTTTTCGTGTTTCCGAACCATCACTGACAGCTTCACGAATGATGTGTTCGGTTGTCCTCTCTCTGGACCGTCACCGACTGCCTCTCAGTTGGCGCATTCACATTTCACATTTCCCAACTATCACCACCTACTTCTCAGATGATGTGTTCATTTATCCTCCTTTCGGACCGCCACCGACAGCCACTCGGTAGGCATGCTCGCTTTTCGACTTTTCGAACCATCACCAACTGCTTCTCAGATGATGTGTTCGGTTTTCCTCCTTTCGGAACGTCACCGACTACATCTCGATTGGCATGTTCTCTTTCCGAATTTTCAAACCATCACCGCTAGCTTCTCAGATGATGTGTTTGGTTGTCCTCCCTCTGAGTCGTCACTAACTACCTCTCGGTTGGCGTGTTCACTTTTCGTATCTCCAAACCATCACTGCCTGCTTCTCAGATGATGTATTCGGTTGTCCTCCCACTGGACCGTCACCGACTACCTCTAGGTTGGCGTTTTCGCTTTTTGGAATTCCGGACCGTCACCGCCAACTTCTCAGATGATGTGTTTGGTTACCCTCCCTCTGAACCATCATCGAATGCCTCTCGGTTGGTGTGTTCACTTTCCAAAATTTTGAACCATCACCTCCTGCTTCTTGGTTGATGTGATTGGTTGTCTTCCTTTAGGACCGCCACCAGTGGCCTCTCGGTTGGTGTGTTAGCTTTTCAAATTTCCAAACCATCACCGACTGCTTCATGGATGATGTGTTCGGGTGTACCGTCACCGACTACCTCTCGGTTGGCGTTTTCGCTTTTTGGAATTCCGGACCGTCACCGCCAACTTCTCGGATGATGTGTTTGGTTACCCTCCCTCTGAACCATCATCGAATGCCTCTCGGTTGGCGTGTTCACTTTCCAAAATTTCGAACCATCACCTCCTGCTTCTTGGTTGATGTGATTGGCTGTCCTCCTTCAGGACCGCCACCGGTGGCCTCTCGGTTGGTGTGTTAGCTTTTCAGATTTTCGAACCATCACCGACTGCTTCTCGGACGAAGTGATTGGTCGTCCTCCCTCTGGACTGTCACCGACAGCCTCTCGGTTGGCATGTTCACTTTTCGGATTTCCCTACCATAACCACCTACTTCTCAGATGATGTGTTCGTTTATCCTCCTTTCAAACCACCACCGACTACCACTCGATTGGCAAGTTCGCTTTTCAGCTTTCCGAACCATCACCGACTGCTTCTCGGATGATGTGTTCGGTTTTCCTCCCTCTGGACCATCACTGACTACCTCTCGGTTGGCGTGTTCACTTTTTGGATTTCCGAACCATCACAGACTGCTTCTCAGATGATGTGTTCGGTTGTCCACCCTCTGGACCGTCACTGACTGCCTCTTGGTTAGCATGTTCGCTTTTCGTATTTACGAACCATCACCGACAGCTTCTTGGATGAAGTGTTTGATTGTCCTCCCTCTGAACCGTCACCGACTACCTCTCGGTTGGCGTGTTTGCTTTTTGGAATTTTGGACCAACACCACCAACTTCTCGGATGATATGTTTGGTTATCCACCCACTGAACTGTCACCGACTTCATCTCGATTTACGTGTTCGCTTTTCGGATTTCCAAACCATCACCGACTACTTCTCAGATTATGTGTTCGGTTGTCCACCCTCTGGACCGTCATCGACTGCCTCTCAGTTGGCGGGTTCGCTTTTTGGATTTCCGAAACATCACTGCCTACTTCTCGGATGATGTGTTCAACTGTCCTCCAACTGGACCGTCATCGAATGCCTCTTGGTTGGCGTGTTCACTTTTCGGAATTTCGAACCATCACCGCCTGCTTCTTGGTTGATGTGATTGGTTGTCCTCCTTCAGGACCGCCACCGATGGCCTCTTGATTGGCATGTTCACTTTTCGGATTTCTGAACCATCACCAACTGCTTCTCGGATGATGTGTTTGGTTGTTCTCCCTCTGGACCGTCATCGACTGCCTCTCGGTTGGCGTGTTCACTTTTCGGATTTCCAAACCATCACCGACTGCTTCTCGGATGATGTGTTCGGGTGTCCTCCTTCTGAACAGTCACCGACTGCCTCTCTCTTGGCGTGTTCGCTTTTCGAATATCCAAACCATCACCAACTGCTTCTCAGATGATGAGTTCGGTTGTCCTCCCTCTGGACCATCACCGACTACCACTCGGTTGGCGTGTTCACTTTTATTATTTTCAAACCATCACCGACTGCTTCTCGGACGATGTGTTCGATTGTCCTCCCTTGGGACCGTCACCGACTGCCTCTCGGTTGGCGTGTTCGCTTTCCAAATTTCCAAACCATCACCGCCAGCTTCTCGGATGATGTGTTCGGTTGTCCTCTCTCTGAACCATTGCTGACTACCTCTTGGTTGGCGTGTTCGCTTTTCGTGTCTCCAAACCATCACTGCCTTCTTCTGGGATGATGTATTCGGTTGTCCTCATTCTAGACAGTCACCGACTGCCTCTTGGTTGGCGTGTTTGCTTTCCAGATTTTCGAACCATCACCGCCAACTTCTCGGACGATGTGTTCGGTTGTCCACCCTCTGAACCGTCACCGACAGCATCTCGATTGGCATGTTTGCTTTTTGGAATTTTGGACTGTCACTGCCAACTTCTCGGATGATGTGTTTCGTTATCCTCCCACTGAACCGTCATTGAATGCCTCTCGGTTGGCGTGTTCACTTTTCAAATTTTCAAACCATCACCGTCTGCTTCTTGGTTGATGTGATTGGCTGTCCTCCTTCAGGACTGCCACCCGTGGCCTCTCAGTTGGCGTGTTCGCTTTTCAGATTTCCGAACCATCATAGACTACTCCTCGGATGATGTGTTCGGGTGTCCTCCTTCTGAACCGTCATCGACTACATCTCTGTTGGCGTGTTCGCTTTTTGGATTTCTGAACCATCACCGACTACATCTCGGATGATGTGTTCGGTTGTTCTCCCTCTGGGCCGTCATCGACTGCCTCTCGATTGGCGTGTTCGCTTTTCGGATTTCCGAACCATCACCGATTGCTCCTTGGATGATGTGTTCGGGTGTCCTCCTTCTGAACCATCACTGGCTGACTCTCTCTTGGCGTGTTCGCATTTCGAATTTCCGGACCATCGCCGGTTGCTTCTCGAATGATGTGTTCAGTTGTCCTCCCTCTGGACCGTCACCGACTACCTCTCGGTTGGCGTGTTCGCTTTTTAGATTTGCAAGCCATCACTAACTGCTTCTCGGATGATGTGTTCGGTTGTCCTCCTTCTGAACCGTCACCTACTACCTCTCGATTGACATGTTTGCTTTTCGGATTTCCGAACCATCACTCCCTGCTTCTCGGATGATGTGTTCGGTTGTCCTTCCTCAGGACCGTCACCAACTGCCTCTCGATTGGCGTGTTTGCTTTTCGGATTTTTGAACCATCACCGTCTACTTCTCGGATGATGTGTTCGATTATCCTCCTTTTGGACCGTCACCGACTGCCTCTTTGTTGGGGTGTTCGCTTTTCAGATTTCCGAACCATCACCACCTATGCTTCGGATGTTGTGTTCGATTGTCCTCCTTCAGAACTGTCACTGATTTCCTGTTAGTTGGCGTGTTCACTTTTCGGATTTCCAAACCATCACCGACTGCTTCTCGGATGATGTGTTTGGGTGGCCTCCTTCTGAACCATCACCAACTGCCTTTCGCTTGGCGTGTTTGCTTTTCGGATTTTCGAGCCATCACCGACTGCTTCTTGGTTGATGTGTTTGGTTATCCTCCCTCTGAACCATCACCGGTTGCCTCTCGATTTACGTGTTTGCTTTTCAGATTTCCAAACCATCATCGACTACTTCTCGGATGATGTGTTCGGTTGTCCTCCCTTATGACCATCACTGACTGCATCTCAGTTGCAGTGTTCACATTTCGGATTTCCAATCCATCACCGACTGCTTCTCGAATGATGTGTTCAGCTGTCCTCCTTCTTGACCGTCACAGACTGCATCTCAGTTGGCGTGTTTGCATTTCGGATTTCCGAACCATCACTACCTACATCTCGGTTGATGTGTTCGGCTGTCCTCCTACTGGACTGTCACCGACTGCCTCTCGGTTAGCGCGTTTGCTTTTCGGATTTCCAAACCATCACTGCCTACTTCTCAGTTGATGTGATCGGCTGTCCTCCTTCATGACCACCATCGACTGCCTCTCAGTTGGCGTGTTCACTATTCGAATTTCCGAACCATCATTGTTTGCTTCTCGGATGATGTGTTCGGGTGTCCCCCTTCAGGACCACCACCGACAGCCTCTCAGTTGGCGTGTTCGCTTTTCAGATTTCTGTACCATCACCGCCTGCCTCTCGGATGATGTGTTCTGGTGTCCTCCTTTGAACCACCACCGACTGCCTCTCGGTTGGCGTGTTCACTTTTCAGAATTTCGAACCTCCACCGCCAGCTTCTCGGATGATTTGTTCGATTGTCCTCCCACTGAACCGTCACCACTACCTTTCGGTTGGCATGTTCGCTTTCTGGATTTCCGGACCATAACCGCCGGCTTCTCGGTTGATGTGTTTGGTTATCCTCCCTCTAAACCGTCACTGACTGCCTCTCAATTTATGTGTTCACTTTTCAGATTTCCAAACCATCACTGACTACTTCTCAGATGATGTGTTCGGTTGTCCTCCCTCTGGACCGTCACCGACAGCCTATCAGTTGGTGTGTTCGCTTTTCGGATTTCCAAACCATCACTGCCTACTTCTTGGATGATGTGTTCAACTGTCCTCCTACTGGTCCGTCACCGACTGCCTCCCGGTTGGCGTGTTTGCTTTTCAGATTTCTGAACCATCACCGCCTGCTTCTTGGTTGATGTGATCGGTTGTCCTCCTTCAGGACCATCACCGACAGCCTCTCCGTTGGCATGTTCGCTTTTCGGATTCCGAACCATCATCGACTGCTTCTCGGATGATGTGTTCGGTTGTCCACCTTCTGAACCGTCACCGACAGCCTCTCGATTGGTGTGTTCGCTTTTAAGATTTCCGAACCATCACCGCCTGCTTCTCGGATGATGTGTTCGGTTGTCCTCCCTATGAACCGCCATTGACTACCTCTCGGTTGGCGTGTTCGCTTTTTGGATGTCCGGACCATCAGCACCTGCTTCTTGGTTGATGTGTTTGGTTATCCTCCCTCTGAACCGTCACCAACTGCCTCTCGATTTACGTGTTCGCTTTTCGAATTTCCAAACCATCACCGACGACTTCTCGGATGATGTGTTCGGTTATCCCCCCTCTGGACCTTCAACGACTGCCTCTCAGTTGGCGTTTTAGCTATTCGGATTTCCGAACCATCACTACCTGCTTCTCGGATGATGTGTCTGGCTGTCCTCCTACTTGACCGTCATCGACAACCTCTCGGTTGGCATGTTTGCTTTTCGGGTTTCTGAACCATCACTGCCTGCTTCATGGTTGATGTGATCGATTGTCCTCCTTCAAGACCGCCACCGATAGCCTCTCGGTTTGCGTGTTCGCTTTTCAGATTTCCAAACCATCACCGATTGCTTCTCGGATGATGTGTTTGGATGTCCTCCTTCTGTACCATCACTGACTGCCTCTCTGTTGGCGTGTTCACTTTTTCGATTTCCAGACCATCATCTCGTGCTTCTCTGTTGATTTGTTTGGTTATCCTCCCTCTGAACCATCACTGAATGCCTCTCGATTTACGTGTTCGCTTTTCAGATTTCCAAACCATCATCAACTGCCTCTCGGTTGGCGTGTTCGTTTTCAGATTTCCAAACAATCACCAACTACTTCTCTGTTGATGCGTTCGGTTGTCCACCTTTTGGACCGTCACCGACTGCCTTTCGATTGGCGTGTTTGCTTTTCGGATTTCTGAACCATCACCGCCTGCTTCTTGGTTGATGTGATCGGTTGTCCCCCTTCAGGACCACCACCGACAGCCTCTCAGTTGGCATGTTCACTTTTCAAATTTCCGAACCATGACCGACTTCTTATCAGATGATGTGTTCCGGTGTCCTCCTTTAAACCATCACCGACTGCGTCTCGGTTGGCGTGTTCACCCTTCGGAATTTCGAACCTCCACCGCCAGCTTCTCGGATGATTTGTTTGGTTGTCCTCCCGCTGAACCGTCACCACTGCCTTTCGGTTGGCATATTCGCTTTTTGGATTTCCGGACCATAACCGCTTGCTTCTCGGTTGATGTGTTTGGTTATCCTCCCTCTAAACCATCACCAAATGCCTCTCAATTTATGTGTTCGCTTTTCGGATTTCCAAACCATCACCAACTACTTCTCGGATGATGTGTTCGGTTGTCCTCCCTCTGGACTGTCACCGACAGCCTCTCAGTTGGCATGTTCACTTTTCGGATTTCTGAACCATCACTACCTACTTCTTGAATGATGTGTTCGACTGTCCTCCTACTAGTCCGTCACCGACTTCCTCTCGGTTGGCGTGTTTGCTTTTCAGATTTCTGAACCATCACCGCCTTCTTCATGGTTGATGTGATCGGTTGTCGTCCTTCAGGACCACCACCGACAGCCTCTCCGTTGGCGTGTTCGGTTTTCGGATTCCGAACCATCATCGACTGCTTCTCGGATGATGTGTTCAGGTGTCCTCCTTCTGAACCGTCACTGTAGACACCCCAATTTTGAGGTGATTCATTGATAAGGCTCCAATTGTTGCTTTGGATATTGCTGACCCTTGGATCAATCCCTATGCCCGCAGCAGGCCCGCAGCCCAGTTAGAAAACCAGACCAATAAGGGAGCGCACCAACCTAGCACACCTACCTAGCACCTCCCTAACGCACTTCCCTAGGACACATAGGTGACGCACTTATCCAACGCACCTCCCTGGCGCACAAGGCTGCTGGGGATAACCAGATCCCGGCTTCGTTTTTGATTTCTCTTTTGCATTGGCTTTCTCCTTGCTTGCTTTATTTTCCCTTGCCATGCTATTTGTTTCATGCCATCCTTTGAGTGGTGTCTTCCTTTGCATACATCGCACTTTGCTATGATGTTCTCACATTTGCTATGTTTTCACACTATTGCGCATTGTCTCACATGCTTGCATTCTTTTATCCATGTCTACTTGCATGTTTATTTCCCTTCCTGTTATGCCATGCCTAGGAGAAGAGAGACATGTTTGCTTCCCCTCTCCGGTTAATAAAACATAACAACCAAAATCAATCATAAGGCAAACTAGGGACAAATTGCAAAACTCTCCCCCATGGCTTAATAAATTGGCAAGTAAAAAACTTAAAGCATACTTCGCATATATCATATAGGGCATGCATCTTCTCCTCTCCTAGGCTTACCCATACAGTCTGCGAAGGACATGTTCCGGTGGTTCATCCTAATGGCTTTGGCATAGGATGGAAAATCGGGCTTGTTCCC
>JAMKQA010079981.1:0-11217 GCA_024699735.1 Posidonia australis
AAATGGGTGCCTCTCATGGTTGCAAATGGGTCTCTATTTATAGGGATCTATGAGAGGGGTAACTCATGGAAGCTGGAGGGCCTTGTAGACGAAGAGGCTCGAATATTCTCGAGCACATTCGTTGGCAAAGCTAACTGCCGGAAGATGGAAGGTCAACAATCGCGGTCTGGAAACGGTTGGGCGCTAGCTAGGTGCGCCAGTGATGTGCGCCACCTTGGTGCGCCCAGCCAGCTCACAGAATTTCTGATCGGGGTTCTGGCTTGCTAATAGGTTTAGGGGCTTGGTTTAAGAACTAATCACATCCAAAGCAACATAAGGATACTCATCTCCGAGTTACCTCAAAATCGGGGTGTCTACACACATATACTGTCAGAATCATACATCCACTAGCTGTCTACCTGTAGAAAACTGAATGGTCCACTGCACACCTCTGAAACCCACCAGCAAGAACCACCTGATCGAACTTTTCAAACCATGAAATGGGACACTACTTAAGACCATAGATCGCCTTCTTGAGTTTGCACACAAGATCCTCTCCCTGAACAACATACCTTAGAGGTTGCTTCATGAGAATAGACTCAGTCAAATCTCTATATAGGAATGTATTTTTTACATCAGATTGGCACAACTCCCACGAGTTATTTAAAGTTAGAGATAGAAGGACTCTAATGGAATTGAGATGAGCCATAGGAGAAAAAGTCTCCTCATAATCTATCTCATTAGTCTGAGTGAAACCTTTGGCCATCAACCTTACTTTGTATATGTCAACATCGCTATCTACTTTGTATTTGATAGTGTGGACCCATTTATAGGTGACTACTGTAGCCTCAGCAATGTAGGTCACCAACTCTCACATACCACGACTAGTAAGTGCAGCTTGTTCCTCATCCATAGCAGCCTTTTAATGAGGAAGGGACAGTGCCTCCTGATAATTCCTAGGGATGGACTGAGAAACAGGGGACAAAGCAAAACTGTAACACTCGTAAAATTCATTTTGTAATTCTTTACATTTTAATGAATTTATTCCTGGATAGGTGTTATTGTTCTGAGGCCTATTGTATGAATTTGTGCTTTTAGGCTTAGGTCTCGTGGGCTAGCTTCTATGGTGTGTCCCTATGTGTGGCTGGCACTATGCATTGTGGCATTGTGCCTGTGTGCCCGAGTGTGGGTCCACGTGGGGCTTCCTTTCGTGCACTGTTTGTTGCAGCTGGTGGTTGTGTGTTTGGTGCGAGGAGTCATTGGTTAGTGCCTTGGAGTTGGCTATTGGGCTGAGTGCGGCGAGACTAGAGGGTGGCCGGAGACAGGCTGGTGTGCGCGTGCTAGGGGTTGGTGCATAGCGAATTCCTCCCTTGCGTATTTAACACGTGCATGTGGCGAGTCTTCTCCTACGCACTGGAGCCCTAATCGAGCCTTCTCCCTTCCCTTCCTTTCCTCCTCTCTTTCCCCCTCCACTCCTTCTCCATCTTCTTCTTCACTCCTTCTCGTCTGCTAATGGGTGTGGGTGACAGAAAGAGGGCCTAAGAGTGGGAGACGGGAGGCGGTGGCTTTTGGTGGCTCGTGGCAGTGTAGGAGGCTCCGAAGAAACGTCCTTGAGGTAGTGGAGTGGCAGTGGACGTGCGAGGTCGTCGGGGTTCACTAGAGTCGGTCGGAGGGTCGTCGAAGCTCGTTTCAGTTACGTATCCCCAATTTAATGTGTAGAAATCATGTAAAATGTTAGAAATGCCTAGGATGCATGTAATCAAGGCTAAATTTAATGTTTTAGAATTTAGGGAATTTATTGCAGAATTTATGGGTATTTATGTCGATGGTTGAGATTTGGATCATTTTGACCCTTATGCATTTGTGATTTTGTATCTTGATGCATGGTGAATGGATTTTAGTTTTGTTTGTGGGGTTTTTGAGTAAACTCGAGGGTCTACATCTTATGTTTTATTCGATATTTTTGGTGATTGTTTGGGGGCTACGATCGGAGCTCCCACCTCGGGTGATTTTTGGGTGCCCTATTGCAGGTCGCCTAAATTCTGACAGAAAACTAGGGGCGCAGGCTGATTGCGTGGGCCATATGCCTGGGTTCGGCAGTTGTTTTGGCCCTTGGTCTAGGCTCTAGTGGCATTTAGACAAAAGTGCTAGGGGCACTGGCCAGACATGCACTCCACATGCGCTGGTTTGGCAGGGCATTTTTGGGATTTTCCTGAAATTTTTGGAAAAATTATATTTTAATGCAATGGTTTTCTAGATTGGTTTGTATTTGTCCGTGTAAGATTGGATTGTGGGCCATCATTGGTGGTTTCCTAGGACACTTGATGCGTCGTTTTTTGGAGGTTTTGGAAGAGTTTTCAAAGACATGAAAATGGTTTTGGAAAGTGGATTTCAAAGAGATATTTGGCCTATTTTGGAAAATGGTTTTTCGGATTTTCTGTGTGCGGGCTGAGACAGTGTGGGACCGTGTCGTCAAAACCAAGGAATGTGAAGACATTCTCGGGTGGTCAGGCACAACTCCTTGGTCGAGGTTGGGGGCCAAGATACCTAAGGCTGAGGGACGTTGGGTTCTAGAGGTATGAGACTCCTTGACTATCGTCTTGAGGCTAGAGTTGTGGTCCATGGGTTGAGGTGTCTTGTGGCATGACAGGGAGCTATGATACTCCTGCTGTCGTCGTGAGCACTGAGGCTCAGATGTCGTCGAGTGTGGAGGTATGACACTCCCTCCTGAGCACTGTGTGTGGAGGACGTCGTGAGGAGGTGTACCTTGTGGTGGCCAATGCAGGTGGGACACATGCCTCGTAGCTTGTAGCGTCTTGAGAGACAGGATAGCCTTCCCAAGGAGGGGTTGGCTTTGTGAGGGTTCTCTAGGTGAGTGAATCACGGGACGATGCAACTCCTGCACAAGGTGGCACGTCGTGGCAATGCAAATGCCGTTGGTTACTCTTCAATGGACTGTTTGTGGCTAGAGTTTGGTTGCCTGGTGTGACCATGCCGGCGGAAGGGGAACTACGCTCCCACGTGATCGGGACCACATGGGAGTTGGTAGGGCCACATCAAATCCAACAATTCTGAGGGCGGGAAAACAACTCGAAAACACCGGAAAGCGATATGAAGGTAAGACATGGAGTTGCCACCTAGTCTATTCAAAATGGGAAGACGAGGAAAATCGTATCGGAAAACCAAAAATCTCGAAATCGAAAGAGAATAATAGATGACTCATGCTAAAAGGATTCGACACACCGATCATTGCGAACCGGAGAAAGGAGAAGGATTCCTATTACGTACGAGAAAGGTGTTAGGCACCCCCGCACGCCCGACGAATCGGTCTTTCTCGGAATCTCGCTCGTGTGCATGGAAACGTGGGCACTCAGATGCCAATTAATGGGGTTATATGGATGATGTAAGAGATATAAATTATATCGCTAAGAGAGCATTACATATTGAAAACTGAGTGCAATCAAAACAAGAGACATAAAACAAAAACATGGGATACAGATGTGGTGGGACCAATGGCTAAGCTGAGCCAGATTTTAATCATGGATGACACGCACATGTGCAATGCGCAGGTCACTCGTGCAGCCACGACATGCCACCTAGAGATGCCATGGCTATTTGCCATCATGGCCTGATCCTAGGCACACAGGATATATAATATAATGACCAATAGGGCGCAAAAGGGATTATCATGCTGGGGAACAAACATGAGCCAAAACAAAAGGGAGAAGATCACTTCATGAAAGAATACCAAAGAAACGAGAGATTAGTGCGTATTGGGGACTAAAACCATGCTAAAGGAAACCAAATATGCAAGAGTGGCCAAACTAGAGATGGTTGGGCTTGGGCTTGGTCGGTTCTGAGCCTCTGCCCAATACGTGCATTGGTGGCGTGCTATCGGGGCACACCGCTAGAACAGGGCTAGGCTTGCCTCCTTCATCTCCTCCTCCTCGACCAGTGGAGCATCATTGGACGGTGAGGGTCGTTTAGGAGCTCGGGGGGACTACCATGATGAGATGCAAACGCAAGGGGAGCATCGGAAAACATGGGTTCTCCTCCCCATCCCCGTCGTCGGCGTCAATGCCGACCTTCCTCCAGTGAGCCTCCATAGGAGGTTTCCGATTTGGGAGGATGACTCAACCACTCCAAGGAACGATGGGAGAAGAGGGGAAGCCATCGGGACACCTATCCCAGTGTTTAGTGGCCTGTATGGCCTCACGCCGGCGTTTGGCGCTTGACGGCGGTGGATGAGGTGCGGGATGTGACAAAACGGCAGAGAAAACTCAAGGAAACGATGTAGGAAGGTAAAGCTTATACTCCTAAGTTTTCCTATAATGAGATAGGGAAGAGATGTTGCTTGTCGATGGCCAGTGGCGTGTGGTAGGCGTCGGCAAGCAGCAAACATTGACGAGAGATTGGACGTTAGACGAGGGGGCTGGTGATGGCTTGAGAACGAGCAGGAGGATGTTGGGAAGCTTGGGAAGCTTGCCGGAAGGGGAAGCAAAGGGAGGTGGCCGGAGTCTATGGATTGGGTTCAAATTCTCCAGCGAAACTCTCTATGGGTTCCCAAAAACTCTCTCCTCTCACGAATGTTCGGTATCTCTAGTTGAAGGGCTCGAGTCGATTTTGGTTGATTGACTGGTGTGGTAGGTGGAGTAGGACAGTGATGGTAGGGCTGACAGGGTATGGTTGCAGGGAGTGGTTTCCCGGTGTGCTGTAAAGGTGGCGTGCAGCCCAGGGTGATGGTGGAGATAGAGCGTGGGAAAACTTTAGAGGTGTCAGGCATGCTAGGAGACATGTCGTGGTTTCCTATGCAATGCTGCTTGTATGAGGTACAAGGTTGTACGATGAAAACGACCAGTTAGGCGGTGCTAGTAGTGTTGCCCTGGCCCTGACGTGCGCTTGGGCCACGCGATCATGCCACGCATGTCATTGGGCCAGTGCACACGAGCTGGGTTTTAGGTGTTGGGCTTAGTTGGATGAGTAGAGTTAGGGTTAATTAGAGGGTTTTTGGGTTGGTTTAGGTTCATGGGTTTGGTTGGGGAACTGGGTTAAGTCCAGGTCAGCTGTCCAGTTGCACTCTCTACTGGATCTGCCAGCCAACATCGGCCAGAAACTGAGGTGTCTATAGATGCCCCTCCCTGGGAGAGGTCGAGGGAATTGAGACCGCTGCTTAGGGTTGAGAGAAGACACCCTGTCTTGGTTGATAGGAAGGAAACTTTGCTATTAGCCATGAGTCGCTTATCTAGTGGATGCACTGAAGGTCGCGGCTCGTGTGCCAAGGTGTAGATGCTAATGCAGGTGATGTCCCTCTAGACTGCCTAAATGATCGCACGTCAAAACTAGGCAAGTATACACATGGTTTCGAGCGATGCCAATGCTGGTGTAAGTGTTACTAACATTAAAGTGTTGCTGTGTTGTAGGCGGATGCTGATGAAGTGCACTGCAAATGTGTGATATGTTGATGATGTGGAGTATGCTTGATTACGATGCATGTGCTGTATGGAAGCTAGTTGGTACATGTAGATGCAAATGAATGCTAAGATGCTTGATGAGTTGACAGACTCATCGCTGGATAGTTTCAGTTATCAACATGAGGAGAAGAGGGGCGTGACAAGACTGACGGGCTTGTCAATCAAAAAGTGACTGGTGACGGAAGCCATCCGGATAGTTTGGGGTACTAGCCCAAAAGAAATGGGCATCCTAGATCCTGTTCGTCCGAACGGGGACCTAGGAGGGGGGATGACAAAATATCGGACTTGCTAGGCTAAAGAAAAGAGAAGAGGAAACAAGATAGAACCTAGTCACTATCGGTGTACAGACAGGTCAGCTAGGAGAGGACAGAAAGGGGAGAGCTGGCAAGTTATCGAACTTGGCAGGCCAACAAAAAGAGAGAGGATAGAACCTAGTTATTGACGATACAGACAGGTGGGCTAAGAGAGGACAAAGATAGAACCAAGTCATTGTCGATGTATGGACAGGTCGGCTTGGAATTTCCATGAGTGAACCGAGTCGTTGCCGATGTATAGGCAATGGTTGGGAACCGCCAAGAGTGAATTGAGTCATTGCCGATGTACAGGCAACAACTGGGAACCGCCGAGAGTGAACTGAGTCGTTGCCGATGTACAGGCAATGGTTGGGAACCACGGAGAGTGAACCGAGTCGTTGCCGATGTACAAGAAACGACTGGAAACTGCCAAGAGTGAACCGAGTCGTTGCCGATGTACAGGCAATAGTTGGGAACCGCCAAGAGTGAACTGAGTCACTACCGATCTGATGCTGCCTCTCCCTAGGCGTTCTGAACTTTGGCAAGGCAAGCGTAAATTTGTAATCTGCCTAATCTCATTGAATTCTGTATGTAACTGACTCTGCTCCAAAGGATGTCTTTACAAACTATCACAGGGCATGCGGGAGCCTTTAGTAGGTGGTTAGGGCTTAAAATCCCTCTACACATTGATAGGGGCAAAATGGTAATTTTTCAGTCAAGGGGGGATCCACTGTAAATTGACCACATGATTCTGGGATGCTCTTGGGCTAGACCGAGGATGGAGGGACTCCTGGTAGGCCCTGATTGGTAATTAGAGTGCCATCAACCCTAAGGTCAGTTAATAGGGGCAATATGGTAATTTTGCCTCGAATTGTCGAGTTCTGAAAAATGTTCAAGCATAAGATGGATTTTGGTGTACGGGAGGCATTCTTGATCTTTCATAGGATGTCAAACCCGACAGATAGTTTGTTTCGGTGATAACCGAGGGTCTTCTTGCAATTTAGGAAACAATAGGGGCTTCTTTGTAATTTTTTTGGGACTGTCCTCTGAGCTTGAACTATTGTCCCACTAGTGATTCTCATGCTTTGACTAAACTCTTAGAGTATTCTCTTCACTACCGACTGCATGCGTTGAGCTTCGATCAATATAGAAATTATAGGGGCCTTTTTGCAAAATTTTCAATTCCGACGTATTTAGGAATCTTCCCAGGTGACGAACTGCTTGATGTCGATCTGAGTTCTCTGCATCTATTTTGGCAGTTAGGGCCTAACAAGAGAAAACTTTCTGGCGTTTAGAGAAGTCCAAGGATCTATCTTTAATTTCTGAAAACTACTGCAAGAAATTGCAAAACTAACTGCCAAGGCCGATTTGGGTGGCAATCCCTGCCCAGCAATCTTGTCTGGAGTCCCAGAACCCACGTGGACCTTTCTGGCCTCCGAGTTTTCTGAGGGATGCTTTTGCCTTTCAATGGGTAAATTGCAGTTTGGTCCAAAATTTTGCAAAAATTGCTAGAGGGCTGGGACAAACTTTCCAAACTTGTGGGGCCCATCAGTAGTTGCTCTTGTCTTGAATTGATGCATGGCAGTTGGTCTTCATTTTCCTTCTTTTGCATGGAGCCTGCTGTGTGCCTCTTCTTCTTCCCATGTAAGCTTAAAACAAGAGAAATACTAATCTTTATTTAAAACCCTCCAAAAGTCCAACGAGCCATCCTTCTCCCAGCGTCTCTTCCCCTTGTTCCTCCTCTTCTCACGCTGTGAGCGGCGGCTAGGGTGCAGCATGCGGAGCGACCTGGTGCAGAGTAGTGGTGAGTTTCGACAAGGCTACGTGTGTGCGGGAAGCGGTGGAAGCCTACATAGACGTCGGCTCTAGCAGCAGCTCCGACGGGGAGGTGTCGGTGTTGTGAGGAGAGGCACAAATGGTATGCTCTTCTCTTTTACCTCTTGATTTTCTTTGCTTGCTGGACTATTTGCTTCGTGTCTTCCTTTTCCTTGGGCATGCATGCTTCCTCCATCCCTCTCTCGCCGTCGTTGGGTTGCTTGGCAATGTCGGCGATGGGGTCTGTCGGCAGAGCTGTTGGGGTGTCCCCGTGACACTGTGGTCGAGTACTGAGAGGCGAGTTACTGATGGCCCCACATGGTGGCTAGCTGTTGTCGAAGACCATATCGACGATGATGGCCTGACGGTGATGAAGCAGTGTTTCTCCCCCTTTAGAGCATGCTCCATCACCACTGTGTTGCTTGGGGACAGAACATCAAAACCCTACCCAAATGAGGTTGCCACACCATGTTTGCACCATGTCACCGATCACCTTGAATGATAATGTAAATATGCCTTGAATTAGCTCGAGAACTAGCTTTTGCATTCTTGCTTGGCAGATTTGAACGATGCTTTGAATTTTTTGCTTGCACTTATGTTTATGCTTGTTCGCACTATGCCATTTGAATTAGTGTCTTGGTTCCACTGTGGCATGCCGCCACTTTATTCAAATGTTGTTGCACAACAACTATCGATTTTTGTTCAAACAAAACCCTCGTTTTGCTAACTTCTAACCACCCTTGTTTCGTGCAGTCTGACTCTGAGTCTGAGTTTGAGGTGACCCAGGCGAGCATGATCGACTTCAGTTTAAGGGCCCAAGGACATGGGTCTAGCTCACTATCTGGGGCAGCTTCTAGTTCACAGGCTTGGGGTCGTGGATCTAGTTCACGATCTGGGGTTGCTTCTGGTTCACAGGCTTGGGGTCGTGGATCTAGTTCACGATCTGGGGCCGCTTCTAGCTCTCGGGCATCAGAGGAGGCGATGCCTAATATCCTCGAGGACATAAGAAATTGACTCTTCCCTTGCCCTGCTGTTTTTTTTTTAGGCATGTTTTTTATTTGCTGAACTGAATCTCCGCTTGGTAGGAATCTGGCAATTTTGGAGGTCGGTTGCTTGATGAAAACCATATCTTCAACCGTGATAGCTTTGAGGTAAGCATTCTTCTTTCCCTTGTGTAAACTCTCATGGAGTATCTGATTTCTGACCTTGTTGTCCCTTGCTCCTCAGGCTAGTGATACTGGGTGGGTGATGTGGTGTCTCTGGACGCCGATGCTGGAGCACTTTGAGCGTCTGCCCGGCTTCCTGAAGGAGTTTCTACTGTGTTGCACCCCGTTCAAGAGTCTTCTACGCCTCCGAGTAGTCCATAGACACTTCAATTTCTTCCAGGCACTTGCAGAGTGGTGGCAACACGAGACCGATACCTTCCACCTCCCTTTGGTGAGATGACAATCCTACCGAAGCACTAGGCGTTGTTGACAGGCTTCAACTTTGGTAAGGAGCCCAGAGTCGGCAAGGCCACCTTAGGGTTTGCCAAGGTTATGGAGCTTTTGGGCCGTAAGTGCCCACCACTGACCCGGTCAGTGCATTACCTTTGCTATAGTTGGATCAGGGAGTGGAACCTATTTTGGCCAGATCCAACACCATGATCAAGGGAGGCGGAGTTCGTTCCTCACCATTTCTTGATGGAGTTGATGGCTCTGATCTTTTGTGACACTTATGGATCTTTTGATGGCTCTGTCTTGGTAGATTGGTTGATATATCTCGCCAACTAGGATCACTTGGACCAGTATGACTGGGGTGGCGCCAGTAATACCTACATGCTCTACGGCCTAGACAGTGTCGTGAAGAGCAACCAACGGTCCCATGTAGGGCTCTACCCACTGCTGACGATGAGCTTCTATATTATTTTCTTCAATTTAAGCAATATGATTATGTTTTGACTTGCTTTTCTGTATTTGCAGTACTGGTGGATGGAGCATTGCATACAGGGGCATTACTTCTTCCGTCTCCATCCCAAACTTCTCCCATTTCCACGGAAATGGTGTGAGCTGGACCACCGTACCGCAGTAGGGGTGTATGGCTACGAGTCTTACCGCTATCTTCTAGATCTACTGTCGATTCATGATGTGAGTTTACAAACCTGACACCTGTTTACAGCTTTCTCTATTTTGTTATGAGTCACTAGATTGACTTGTGCTCTGCTTTGCTTGGTACAGGTTGAACTGAGGTCGTTCAAGCGGTATACTGAGCTAGACTGAGAGCCCCTGAACTCTACCAAGACTTATCGCCAGAAGTAGATGAAATTTTTCTACTTTAAGAAGTCTGCATTCTACCTACCCGACCGGGTTCATCACCAGTTCACCCCGGAGTTCGGCATCCCACTTCTGCCTCTTGCCGAGATGGTTTCTCGGGCCACTACCCACGTATGGGCTCGCTCTATCACGCTAGAGATCATAGTCGACCAAAGCCGATACACCCTCTGTCCTGCCAACTATGACGAGTACCAGGAGTGGTACGAACGCACCTACAAGCCATATCTCTTTGAGGAGGACCTCCACGAATAGCAATGGGATATGTGGTTCTTGGAGAACTGGGCTGAGGTAAATTACCTTCTGCTTGTGGCATACACTGACTCCACAATTCCGACTATTCTGGCATAATTGTTTGCTTTTGTCGCAGCTGTTCGAGGGCAGGCTGAGTGATTTCTATGGTCAGATGCGATGAGCCAAGGTATTGTACCTCTTATGTTTCACGATTCTTGACTGTGCATGTTTGATCATGCTGACAACACCCTCTATATCTATAACAGGCCTGGTGGGAAGCTCGTGGGGAGGTAAGTGCTTTCCTGGTTTTGTGTATATCATCCTTCTTTGTGCACACACAGGACTGACCCTCTTATTTCAGGGATATCGGCTGGAAGACGTCATCCTTGGGAGCAGTGGTGATGAGGCCGACCCCGACCTCGAGGAAGATACTTCCATAGTTGGAGACTTGACGAGTGCTTCTACTCCTACCCCTTCCCGTGCTCGTGTGGCTTCAGCTGCGATTGCCCGACGGCTCCGACGCAAGGGAGAGTGTCGCACCGCCCGTGCCTCCCAAGGGCAGGAGCCAGACGAGAGTGACGATGAGGCCTGGGATTTGTTTACCCATTCCGACTTTGTGTCTCTACAAGCGTTGTAGTTTAAACATTGTTGATTGTAAACTCTAGTCTTGTAAGCTTGAACTATTTCTCAATTAGCCTGTTTTCTAGATGAATGTCTTCTGAATTGCTTGTCTTGGTTGTGTGGCTTGAATGTGTTTGCCTATGCTTGTAGCTAAGCTTCAACATCTTTGCGCCTGTTAGGTGGGCTTTAGAACAGCAGCGGCTTAGTTTAGAAGCCCTATGCCACACTCTCATGTAGAGTGCGCGTCTCAACAGCGCAACTCAAATGATGGTGTAAATCCTTGATGGATACGTGCATGTGCAACGTGCTTCTTCTCAATGCATCTGTTATAGAGCCCAAATCCTTGATTGATACGCACATGTCGTCCACGCAACCACGACGCATGTGACACCTGACACAGTCATTAGTCATCCTCCTACCACTGCTCACGGGCTCTCCTCTTCCTTTAAAACGGGGTCATGGCTAGACATGGACGTGAGTGGGGGGGGGGGGGGG
>JAMKQA010079994.1:0-10284 GCA_024699735.1 Posidonia australis
TAAGTGAAAGAGGAGGAAGAGTCTTACCTTGCTTGTGGTGTTTCCTCCTTGAAGGCTCAAGATAACACTTCCTTGTTGCTTTGGATTGGCTAAGGATGGTATGGAATGCAAGGATATCTTCAGGAAAACAAGAGTGGGTTGCTGGGAGTAAGTGAATGGATTAACCAAGAGAGCTAAATGGTTGCCAATGAAGGTCCTTTTATAGAGTTCCACAAGGGTAACTCCCATGGGATGCAAACAACCTCGCAAACGAAGAGCCTGGCGTAGATTCGCAAGGAATATCCGCTGGTGAGGGTTACAAGCACGGAATATGGAAAGCCAGCAGCCAGTACCCTGAAAAGTGTCTGTGTGCTAGCTTGGTGCGCCAGGATGGTGTGCCAGATATGTGCGCCACCTTAGTTCTCCTGCTTAGTGCTCCACTAGCTATCTGAATTGCCAATTGGGCCATAGACGTGCTATGGGCTTGTGGTCGATTTATGCAATGATCTCTGGCTAGTTAAAAGGTTGTGTAGGATTCAAAAGTGGTTGAGCTTGCCACATCCAAAGCAACATCTGGAGAGTTTACCTATGAGCCACCTCAAAATCGGGGTGTCTACAGATGCCCCTCCCTGAGCGAGGTCGAGGGACGGAGGGAACCGAGACTGATGCTCAGGGTTGACAAGATACCCCAATTTGGAGGATGCGGAGGAATGGTGTTTGCTGTAGGCACTATGTCACTTATCCGGTGGATGCACCGAAAGTCATGACTTGTTGCCAAATGAAAATGCAAAATGCATGCGATTGTTGATCTAAATGCTGGAAATGTGATGCCAATGCAAAGCAAACAAATGCAAGAGCCGATCTTGAGAGTAAAATGCAAAGCTGATGCTAACATTGTAAACACGAGAATTGGTGCTTGTAAGTGGATGCAATGCTGATGCCAATGCTGAAGTAACAAGGCAAAAAGCAAAGAAATCCTGCACACTGAGGGAACCACTGGCAGGAAAATGATAAGTTGTCGGGCTCATCAGTCGGATTTTTTGAGGTTATCAACTTGAGGAGGTGGGATATGACAAGCCATATAAGTCTCGTCAACCCAGTCGCCAGACAGCATGATGGTTATCAACCGAGTAGTTGGGGATACCAGTCCAAAGAAAGGGGCTTGATAAACACACTATTTGTCAAACAAGAAAGAGAGGGCCCTATCTGCATGGACTTAGGGCAAGCAAAGGGAATTCGCATCCGCGAAAACTCAAAAGAAAAGGATAGAAAAAGACCTTGACCGCTCGACCAAAAGGTAAAGCAGATGGATTTCGCGCTCGCAAAAATCCAAGGAAAAGGAAACGACCATGACCGCCCGGTCAAAAGGTCAAACAGCCGGATTTTGCGTCCGCGAAAATCCATGGAAAAAGATATGACCTTGACCGCCCGGTTAAAAGGTCAAACAGCTGGATTTCGTGCTCGCGAAAAATCCAAGGAAAAGGATATGACCTTGATCGCCCGGTCAAAAGGTCAAACAGCTGGATTTCGCACCTGCGAAAATTCCAAGGAAAAGGATATGACCTTAACCTCCCGGTCAAAAGGTCAACAGTTGGATTTCGCACCCGCGAAAATCCAAGGAAAAGGATATGACCATTACCGCCCTGTTAAAAGGTCAAACAGTTGGATTTCGCGCCTATGAAAATCCAAGGAAAAGGATATGACTTTGATCACCCAGTCAAAAGGTCAACAGCTGAATTTCGCGCCCGCGAAAATCCAAGGAAGAGGATAAGACCTTGACCGCCTGGTCGAAAGGTCAACAGCTGGATTTCGCGCTCGCGAAAAATCCAAGGAGGAGGATATGACCTTGATTGCCCGGTCAAAAGGTCAACAACTGGATTTTGCGCTCGTGAAAAATCCAAGGAGGAGGATATGACCTTGACCGCCCGGTCAAAAGGTCAACAGTTGAATTTCGCGCTCGCAAAAAATCCAAGGAGGAGGACCTTGACCACCTGGTCAAAAGGTCAAACAGTTGGATTTTGTGCCCACGAAAATCCAAGGAAGAGGACCTTGACCACCCGGTCAAAAAGTCAAACAGTTGGATTTCGCACCCGCGAAAATCCAAGGAAGCGGACCTTGACCGCCCGGTCAAAAGGTCAAACAGTTGGATTTTGCGCCCTCGAAAATCCAAGGAAGAGGACCTTGACCGCCCCGTCAAATGGTCAAACAGCTGGATTTCGCGCCTGCGAAAATCCAAGGAAGGGGACCTTGACTGCCCGGTCAAAAGGTCAAACAGCTGGATTTCGCGCCTACGAAAATCCAAGGAAGAGGACCTTGACCGCCCAGTCAAAAGGTCAACAGTTGGATTTCGCGCCCACGAAAATCCAAGGAAGAGGACCTTGACTGCTTGGTCAAAAGCCAAGAAAAAGGATCTCGTACCCACGAAAATCCAAGAAGAAGGGGTCGAAGGATCTCATCCGCATGGAAGGAGAATCCGAAAAACAAAAAGCGATAATCCATGGATTGTCCCCTAGGAAGGAAACTGGCTGCAATTGCGCTCCGGAGGGTAGAACTATAAATGTGCTTGCTGCTGGTGCTGTGGTACAGAAACTGGTGTTTTTGCTGAGATACATGTACAATATCCTATGAAGGAACCTTGCTGAATTTTTCGATCTAATGTGGCATTATTTGAGGATTTTGCAAAAGGTGAGAGCTTATTTTCAAATTCCCTAAAACTTGAGGGCTTTATTGCAAATTTGCCAACATGACAACCTTCTGATTGCTGTATTGCCACTGTGCTGTGATATTTGAAGTTCTGCTGAGTGCTTCCAAGTTTCTGCCTCCTTCATAACTTCCCACATCCTTTGTGGACTATTCTGCAAATTTAAGGAATGTAGGGGATTTTCTGCAAATTACCCCTTTGGTGAATTTTCGTAGTCCATGTGCTGGCTTTTCTTGACACTATATATATTGCTCTTGAAGTACAAGCTGTGGAGTGCTAGGGGCTGAAATGCGACTTTCATTGCCATTTTGCACTTTGAACCTTGGACATTAAATTATTTGCAAGAGGGGGACCTTCTGGATAACTGCCATAACTGCCAAGTCATATTCTGTATTTCTTCTTGCTTCTTGGGATTGCAACTGAGCTTATGCTGCATGGCTCTTCTTCATTCATTTGTTTATATTTCCTTGATTTCCTTTTCTTCACTAACATAAGCAAAAATCACTTATTTAATTTTCTCTTCCTACTTATTTCTCCTCATTACCCGTGCCTCTTCTTCTTCCTCCTCAATTCTTTTCTCCCAACAGACAAAACACACTCCTTCTCCCTCTCTTCTATTCATCTCTTCTCCCCAACGAAAGCCCCATTCTCTCCCTCTCATCTCTTCAAGGCCGGCGGTGGTGCTTGTGTTGGTGTGCTGGCTAAGTGCTCGCGATCGGTGCGGTGGTCTAGTGCGGCGACGAGGTGCGACGGAGGCTTTGTTCAGCGGCGGCATCGGCGGTGACGATGGACCAAACCCTTCAAGACTGGTTGGACAAAGGTTCTCCGGCGGAGGTAACCTCGATCTCTTCTTCTTGATCTGTTCTTTGCTTGGGCTTTTTCATTTTGCTTGGTGTTGTACCTCTCCTCCTCCTTAATAGTCGACGGCTGATGGGTTTAGCGGGTGGAGGAAGTAGTTATGTGGGTGGCTGGCCGTCGGTTGAAGAGTGGTACGGGTGGCGGAAGTGGCTTGGGCTCCGACAGGCTGAGGCACGTGGCTAAGCATGGCGGGCTTCGGCAGGTTGAGGTGGAGGTGGGTTGGCCGTGTGGTGGTGATGGTTTTTTAGGTCATGAAGTGGAGGTGGGTTGGCCGTGATGATCGGCAGTTGGGCTAGCCATGGTGGTCAGAGGGTTTTCATGGCGGTGAGGGGTTTTTGGTGGGTTGGCGTGGTGATTCAAGGTTTGAGTAAAAAGAGTTTGCTGTTATCCAAGCCATATATATATATTTTGACTGAATGCCATGTTGCTTCTCTTTGCCATTGGAAATGTGATTCCATTTCCTGAATTTAATCATAAATCACTTTGAATCAATGTTTGCCACTTTGAATCAACTACTGATTGACGCATGCCTGAGCGAAATAGTAGTACATAAAGGCACAAAATGGTTTATGTCCAGTCTTTCATAACAACAGTAATATGACCCACCTTATAAATACCAATAGCAAGAACATCGATAGTGCACCATAACAATAACTGCCATAACTCCTATATTTGCTTTTTCTTAGTGTTAGACTTTTTTCTCTTTTTGCAATACTGAGTTGTAACTGCATGCCTACTTTATTCAAATTGTTGCCAATGTGCTTTACTTGAAATACTGTGTCTTTTATCTGGCCAGTGACTGTAATGCCACACCTGATTTCGAGACTTGGGCTCTGTTGTGCCAGAATATTCTGCATTTACCATGCTCGCCGATGCTATTTAACTCTTGGTTTGGCCTTTACCTTTTTGCAGGATGACCCAGTTCCTGAGGAGGGAACCCCACAGCTTTCCCGGGACATGCCTTCTAGTTCTCATCCCCAGCTGCGAGGTAGCTCCTCGAGGTCACGGGCCTCTAGTAGCTCGACTCCTGCTGTCCCTGTCGAGGTATGCCGAACTAGAAAAAAATTGCATACATGATACAAATCTGTCATTTCCTTAACAAATGTATTTTCAGGAGTCTGGCAACTTTGCGAGGCAGCTGCTTAGCGGCGATCACATTTGCGAGAGCCCAGACTTTGCGGTAATTATCTTGCCTTAACATGCCTTGATTATGATAATTTGCTTTCTGACTTTGTATTTATTCTGTTCTTGCCATTTTAGGTCAGCGATGCTAATCGGGTAATGCGGTGTCACTGGGCCCCCATGCTCGATCACTTCCGTCGTCTTCCGGAGTTCATGTAAGATTTTCTACTTCACCGGTCCCCATTTGGTGGCTTACTTCGCATTCCAGTCATTCACGACCATTATAACTTTTTCCGAGCTCTGGTGGAGAGGTGGAGATTCGAGACACATACCTTCCACTTCCCATTCGGAGAGTTTACTGTTCTGCCTGATCAGTGGGCCCTACTAATGGGTCTCCCTTTCGGCGACGAGCCGATCATATGCGAGACCGCCCATGGAATGCACCTGGCCCCTGCACATTTAGGTCATGTTCCTCCTAAACCACCTAGGGGAAACACATGATTACAGTGGGGTGGCTGAGAGAGTGGGACTAGTTCTGGCCGAACCCTAAGCTGGATAGCGACGAGGCAGATTTTGTGCTGAGGCATTTTTTGTTGGACCTGTTGGCGATGGTCTTCTGCGATTCTTCTGCCTACTGCATCCATGCATATTGGTAAGCATATCTAACCAACTTGGAGGTACTTGGACCACTACAACTGGGCTGGTCCTACCTACACCTGGTTGATTTGTGCCCTCGACAATGTAGCCAAGCTAGCGCACCAGTCTTATGTGGGACTGTATCCCTTGCTTACTATAAGTATTTACTTTCTTTTTTCTTTTTTGCAAAATAATTCCCTTTTGATGATGTCTGATTGATTGTCTCTTTGCTTGCTATTGCTAGTATTGGATTATGGAGCACATTACACGGGGACACAGTTTTGGCCGCCTTCGTGATGAACTTCTTCCTCTCCCCCGCTAGTGGGTCGAGCTTGACCATCGAGCTATTGCGGGGGTCTACAACTACGAGTCCTACCGATATTTGCTAGATTTGGTAGAGCTCGAGGATGTAAGTTTTCATGCTATGGATTTTATATTTCGCACGTCTATATTGCCTGTATTGCTCATATTTGTTTATTCCTGCAAATAGGTTCACTTGCGCCCATTCTCCAGGTATGACGGCTTCAACTGGGCACCTTTGAACTCTGGCCGGGTTCTGAGGGATAAGCAAGTGAAATTCTGCTGTATGAAGAAGTCGGCTTACTTCCTCCTGAGGCACGTGAGGCACCAATTTTTGAACGAGTTCTGCATTCCTTCCCCTCCTCCTTCCGACATGGATCTTTCAGTCTCATCTCATGCTACGGCTAGGAGTCGACATGCTGCTGTTGTGGCTTCTCAGGACAAACACGTTCTTCGAGAAGTCAACTACATAGACTATCTGGCTTGGTCCAAGAGGGTTGGAAAGCCCTATCTCTTTGAGGAGGCTGTGCGTGATAGCCAACGCGGAATGTGGTACGCTTCCGATTGGGCCAAGGTAAATTGTTGTAATTTCTGCTTAAAAATTTCTTTTCATTCAAAAAGGATAAATCTGACATTTGTTTTACTTTACAGGGCTTCGAGGAGCAATTTGCCTCTTTTTACGAGGATATCCGGCGAAAAAGGGTATGCCTTTCCTTTTATAAATTACCTTACTTTCATTACAAACTTGCCTGATACTTTTGCAAAATTTGCACAGGAACTACGCTAGTGCAACATCATCCGGGTACATCTTCCCCCTCTCTTTTATTTTTGCTACTTCCTTTTACATTATACTGGCCACTAATACAAATCCGACATTCTTTTTTGACAGCAAGATTATTCAGCCCATGAAGTGAACGCGGCTAGTAGCGGAGAGTTTACCATGGAAGCATCCGAGGATCGCTCTGACACAGAGGTTTCACAGAGGGTTCAAAGTTCTTCTGTCCACTCCCAGGCTGCTGCTGCCGCCCAGTGGTCACGCCGGATCACTCGACGAGGAGCCCGACTTCTAGCAAAGAGCTTTCAAGAAGTGTCGTCTGATGAGGAGAATTCAGACGAGGAGTAGCTATCTTCTTTTCTTTTCTTTTGCCAATTTTATACAAATGCTAATATTATTTCTTGAGCAATGTAACTTGAACTTTGAAAACTTCTTGAATGCAAATCTGATTTTCGAACGCACCCTCTTCTTGGGTATCTGTTTGTGTGTGAAAGATACATGTTTATGCAGGTTTCAAGAACTGGCGTCGATTTGGGCGAGCTTCACATTTTTGGGGAGATTCTGCTTGAATACCAGCAGATGGTGCGCCATCTAGGGGCGCCACCTAGGTGTGCCACATAGGTGCGCCCAGTCGATGCGCCATCTTGGTGCTCCTCTCAAAATGGCCAGTTTGCCTTCCTTTTCTGCTACGACCCTTTGTCTTTTCCCTATATAAATTCTCATTTCCAACGAGCTTCGCTACCCTCTATACTGCAAAACATTCACAAGTCTAGTCCCTTTTATTCTTCTTGGCTCTAGCTTTGCTTTCTTCCTCAATGCAATGGTATGTGATCTGTCTTCTTGAGATGAGTTTCTGCATGTGTATATGTTTCCTTGCTGATTTTTCTTGCTTATATTCTCTCACATCTTGCTATGTGAGAAAGAAGGCATCATACAGATTCTATGAAGCAAAGATATTTTGTCCTTCTTTCATTCTTGGGCTTTATGCACATCTCTTAAGCTAAGGACCCATTACACTTTAGATTTGCAACAAAATAAATTATTCTCTGATGTATATTTTCATGTCATGCCAATCTTCTTCTTGATTTACATTCTTTGTGTTTTTTTGAGATTATACTCTGCTAGATTATTTTATTTGCCCCAAACTTGCGCGAAGTTATTTTTTTGTTCATCCCCAAATGTGATTTTGCATCCCTCCTGCCATATTTGGCCCAAGTCCATTTCCACAGGGCTACCCCACCACGGTGACACCAAAGTACTGCTCTGATGTTTTGCAAGCCTGGATTGATGCATTGACTGTTGCAGATCGTGAGCAATTACGGATTTGGGGCATATCTTCCATATTACTGAACATTGCTAAGGTGGAAGTGAACTGGCATTTGCTGTGTGCTGTAGCTAGATTCTGGAAACCGGCTTTCCATGTATTTCGCTTCGGGCAGACGGAACTAACTCTGACCTTGGAAGAAGCCAGACGGATATGCGACCTGTCACCATACATGTCTCCGCCTGTCTTTATGCACCGCAATAGCTATGCTTCGGTCCTGAGCCAACTGACCAATTTGACTTGAAGTGCTTGCGAGAAAAGCCTTATTTGCAAGGATGGATCAGCTACCATGCTACGCTTGGACTATTTTGACATGATTATCAGCACTCGTTCGTCCTTGGGTAGCTTATGGCTCTATGGCTTCGTGGTATGCTTCCTTGGTGAGCTCATTTTTAGCCACGGCCGGATGACTATTGCTATTGAGGTGGCAGAAATAGCATTGGCAATGATCACTCGCCAGATTGATATTGCCCCTATTCTTCTAGCAGAGACTTACATTGGCTTGGATCGGGCACTGAAACGTTCTAGGCATTTCTATGGCTGCAGTGCTCTAGTTCAGGTGAGTAAACAATGTTACTTCAATATCCTGCGGTGCTGATTTAACCATTTAATCATGCTCTGCTTTCCTTTGCCAGGTCTGGTTTGCTGCTCACATGGGAGTGAAAGTCCTACGCCTTCAACATTCTGCATTTGAATCCTATAGCCGTACCAACCATTCACGGACCCTTCCAGGCGTTTATGAGTTGTGCAGTAGACTGTGGAATCTCACGAAGGACACTGTAGTTTGGCGCGTTCTGTTCTCAGCCCCAAAGTCCATTACTGTCTTCTTCAATGATAGGGATATGCGACTTGTTGTTCTTCCAGGGCTAGCAAGCGGCGTGGAATACCATCCTGTTTGTGTTCTTCGCCAATTCGACTTTTGCCAGGATTCAATTGAGCAAAGTCCCATCTCTGATTGCTACAAGAGATATATTCTTGACTTTGATGTGACAACCTTAGAACTAGCCTGCATGATGCGTGTCGGTATTCAATCCTTTGATCTTGCCATTACTGAAGGTTCAGACTACATAGTAGAGTATGAAGCTGAAATACGAGAAACATGGCTCATAAGCGAAATTCCTCCTAATGGCACTTGCTTTACAGAGGCTGGTAGCTCAAAGAGACCAAGAGTCGACTGAAATCATTTGGTCTACTATTGTCGAATGAGCAAATCTTGTATAATTGATGAGCTGTAATAAAATGAGAAATTTGCTTGCGTATTGTGTCATCCTGGCTTTTGTATTGCTTGCGCTTGCCCACACATTTCTTATAGCATTGCCCCATTTATTGACGTAGAATGGCAGCTGGTATGCCCCTAGTCAAGGACCTCAACCGAAAGAGCGATTAACATGTCCCTGGTCAGAACTCCCTTTTGCCAATATTGCAACTCAGAAAGGCAGCTGGCATGCCTCTGGTCGGAATATGGACAAATGCCTTGCAAAATGATGCAAAAATACGTGATTTATAAAACTAAATGCACAATGCAGAGGTTTATAGACATTGTTGCCCTCAGCGCCAGGAAAGCCTGTATTGCCTGCTATAAGAAGTGAAAATATCCTCAACTCACATGACACTACCCTCGACACTTAGGTTTGTCTGTAGCTCTCCTTTCGATATCACAGACTCTGTGCCAACTTCCAAGGGCCCTACACCTACTCTTTTAATAATTCACATTTCTTTTACTCCCTCAAAGGCATATTGGCTGACCCTACCCTACTTGGAGGTAATAAACACCTAAGCTGAGAGGGCGGCTGCTTTTTCTTTTGGCTAAAGGGGTGGCTAGTCCCTTTCTAAAGGTAAGCTTTGTTGGTGTATGCTTCAACTCCTCTCCAAGTTATATGATAGGAATAGCGTCGTCCTATATACCTCTCTCGTTAGAGCTGACTTCTTTTTACAACTTCTGTCTTCTTATTTCTTTTGTGCTCCAAAGACAGTATTTTTCTTTATTGCTCCCCCTCACTCATGACCTATCATTTTTTATCCCTCAGGAGGTGTAGGCCCCATGGGAATCTGTGCATTTCGTCCATGTTCCATGAACAATCACTCCCTCACCCCCTAAGTCACATGGGTAGTAGCACGTGAGGAGGATCAAAATTCTTCCTAATCAGACTGGCCTTCTGAATTTCCTCATCGAGTAATGATGATGCTTAATTATGATGCATATAGAAGGAAAGTACAGTGTGTAACCATGTCGACGAGGAGATTCCACAAAAGAATGCAAAATCGATCGGCAAAATCACGTCGAAAAATCAAAACAAATGCAAAATGCAAAAGTCGCCACCTAGTCTATTATGGAAGACACGGAAAACCATAACATGAAAAATCATGTAAAAAACAATAAGGACAAGTCTGTGAAAATCAAAAGATGTGGGTAAGGATCCCTGTTACGGCACGAGGAAGGTGTTAAGTACCCTCGCACGCCCGATAAAATCGGTCTTCTATGATTTCTCCAATGAAATGTTGGCTTTTCAGCCTCTTGCTATACGCCCAAGGGCGATATGCCATGCCATGTTTAGTGCCTTATGCTAATAGGTGCATGATGTGTGGGGT
>JAMKQA010080018.1:0-11097 GCA_024699735.1 Posidonia australis
AACAAATATTGTAAATATCTTTTGTTTTTTTATGTAAACATGTAATACTTTTTTTGTATTTAAAAAAAAAATTAATAAAAAAATATTTTTTTTATTCTTTTTTTATATTATTTTTTTTGGGCCAGATGGACCGGCCCGGCCCGCGGCCGGGCCGTGGGCCGTGCCGAGCCCATGCATTTCTGCAATCGGGCCGGCTGTTTCACGGGCCTGGCCGGCCCGACCCGGCCCGGTTTCCATGTCTAGATAAAAGTCACGGTGGGTCCAAAAACCAATTCAGATAATGACACAAAAAAATAGAGTACACTACATAATCTTATAGCTTACCTTCATGTGCATGAATTCAGATGTAGATTGTCTCTCCATGGTTGGTGTAACATCCCGACCCCACACAAATTTACGAAAGTAACAAGTTTACAAAAGTAATAGTACTAGAGGACATGAGAGAACATCACAAATAGAACAAAGTTGATAGTCGCAATTTATGACATAATCACTTTAAAAGGTTTGAACATAGTCTTAACATCAAGACATAAAGAAGATTGAATTTTTTGTTTCACACAGTTCTATTAGTAGAATCTTATATTCATGTTCTTTTGTGGAAGTAAATCCTGCTAAAATTTTCTTTCAATTATGGTTCAATTCTTCTTTTGATGTCTCTTGAGTCGACAATGACGCTTCTTGTGTCAATGCTAATGCATTTTAAACCATTATCGCTTCATATAGTCCTTGTAGAATACGTACTCAATAACATTGCATTTTTTTTTCGTAAGTTTTGTTTGAAGATAGGACTCTACTCTATCGTGAACAGTAATGAATGAACATTAGTATGCAATAACCAACCAAACTTTTAAATGTTTCTAACTTCGATAAGTATTAAAGCATAGAATCCCATTCATGTATAGAGTAAGAAGTGACACTAATAAAGTTAGAATCATTTAGAAGAATAATCAGTTATATTGCATATTTATGAAAAATACATGGAGCAGCAACAACTCAAGAGGCGTTAGCTTTGACACAAGTGGTGTCAGAGTTGACATGAGCAACATCAATATTGACTTGAGAGACATTTACAAAAGATTTTAACAAGGCTCATCTCCATAAAGGAACATAACTGCAAGAATCTACCGACGGAACTATGTTAACTAGAATAAAATGAGCACTATATCTTGATGTTAAGATTGTTCTGCATTCACATTGTTCCTCTGATATTATTGCTTCCGTAAATCCATGTGGGTTGGGTTGTTATAGTCAATACTTGCTCATAAGTTTAGCACACCTCAAATTTGGGTTTGGATCAATCCAAGGAATGAGTTGCACCATAATATGTCTGACAACAAAAACAAAATGCTTATACATAAGTACAACATGCTAAGAGCATTATATATATGTAAAATAGAAGAATGGAATGTGGAGAAGTGAAAGAAAATCCTTAAATATGCTGGCATTTAGCCCTTAGAATGGGAATCTGTTGTCCTTGGAACAGTCACTTATTTCCAACCAAAAAATTTATTTAACATCTTATTTTTGTATCATTTGCTAGTTATTCTTGAACACAATGGGGCTGAAAGATTCAAAATTATTTTGAATGAAATTTTAATTTCTTATGCCAACCACAATAACAACCTTGTCATCCATCCTGCAATGCAACCAAGGTGTCACGAGAAAAAAAAGGTCATTCACTAGTCCACATAAGCATAATCCCTTAGCATTGAAATAATAATAATATTGAAATAGGAAATTAGGAACTAGTATTCCTTCAAACTAGGGCCTTAAACGAACCATAAGAATAGAAATTATAATTTTACATAGTAGGTGGGATAGGAGATTGTTTTTTTGTTGGTTACCAAAAAAAGAGAGATTCTCTTTATTTATCACTCCCATTTCCCTGTCTGCATACATTTTCCCTTCCATGTTGTAAGGAGTTGAGGTTTTGAGAATCAATTTATAGTGCAATATATAAGGTCTACTTGGAAAAGATGTATACTAACTAATGTTAATCCAACTTCATGTAAAACACAGTTTATATAATTACCTACTTAGACGATGTCTTGAATGCCTTGGAAATTTTGTCAAAGGGATCTGCACGTATAAAGCTTACAATTAGTATGTTTTTTTACTAGTTACATTTCCTTCCTTATTCATCTGTTCATATATGTCTTAACTTTGATAACAGATATAACTGCTTCTATATTTTCTATTTTGGATTAAAGTAAAGGAACAACATGTGGCCTTCTAATTAGAAATGGAAGAACAAATCAAGATGCAGCAGGAACGAACCTGAAGGGGCCAGCAACGAACAGACACCCCGCACAGGGAACCCTAGAAAGGGAACCCTTTGTAAGAACTCAGTCTAGATGATTCTGCAAGCCTCCTTACCTCCTTCATCTTATTGTAGAACTCCATCAATTCGCTTGCAATACACTTCTCATGGCAAGTGATGAAGACATTGAGAAAACGGGGCTCCCTCATCCTTACAGCAGTGTGCGCCATTAAGGACGGATTCTTCCCATTGGAGCTCAGACCCATCTCCTGAAGCTTACACATGACCAGGAACCGGGGCTTCACCACCTTGTCTAGATTGGTCTCAAGCAAACTTGGACACTGAACTACACTATTAGCCGGTAGACTCATGGTGCCCATAATGAAAGTCATGTGCCGCTGCACCCTCTCGACGGAGAACGTCAAAATGTTCGGGCTGCGCCCAATCAACTGCCACAACTCGTCGTCGGAAAAGCCAAATCTTTCTAAATTCGTGACCTTTTCGTAAATTGTCTCGAGGCGAGAAACAGCGACGACAGAAACAATGTACTTGTACATCTTCGACTCGCGGGGGATACCAGTTCTCTTAATAATCTCGACCTTCTCTTCTTGATCAAGATTGGACCGCGTCAGCACCATAGGCCGGCACCGAAGCAGCACGGCGAGCTCCTTCCCGCTGACGCCCAACCCGTCGTAGAGCTCGACAGATCTCCTCATCCTGTCGATGTCGTAGATGAGAAGCGACGGGTTCCGGAGGATAATCTGGAAAGCGAACTGCCTCGACCCGAACAGTTTGTTCAGGAACTCGACGCGGAGACCGACGTCGACGTACGTATTGGTGCCGCGCCGAAGGAAGCGGGGGGCGCAGGTGACTAACCGGACGAGGTCGGGCCCCCGGAAGCCGATGTCTCGGAGGAACTCGAGCCTCGACTGGAGGCAGTCGACGTCCATCTTTCCGACCAGCGGGTACCGTCCGAGGATCGTCGACACGTCGGCGTCGCTGCAGCCCCACCACCGGAGGACGGAGGCGACGGATTCTGATGGTGGTGGAGGTTGGCACTGGGGGGAGGGGAGGGAGGAGGAGAAGAGGTGGAGTGATAGGGTTTGGGCGGGGAGAGGAGGGGAGAGGAGGAAGCGGAGGGAGGAGGGTCGGATTAGGGCAGTGAGGACGGCTTTTCTCATGCGTCGCTGGGGCTCGAGGAGAATGCTGATTGGTGGAGTACGGTCGTCGCTGAAGAGTGAAGACTACTGGGGAGAATACTAATAGAATGCATAAATTTTGAGTCGAGAGGGAGCGGTGGAGCGGAGATCAGCGGTCTTTGACTGCTTTTTTAAATAATATTTGTATCTCTGTTGGAAAATGAAATCATTTCTTCGTTTTCGGAGTATAAAAATCCAAAAGATTTCTATTTTTATGGATATAAAATAGAATCTTAATAAAAATATGTTTCTATTTATTTCTAATGATAAATATAAATATTAAAAATTTGATCAAACGAAAAATAAATTCTATTTATTTATATTTCTTTTGATTTTTCTTTATTTAATATTTTTTATTTCCTTTCGTTTTTAAAACACAAATAGACCTGAATTGTTGCTTCTTTTAGGATCCATTATGTAATTTACGTTCTAAAACTGAAGTTAAGCTCAACCATGTTAGGCATGAGCTCATAGCTCAATTTGTTGTATTCTAGTAAATGTTATTTTACTTTAAAAACAATCTTCTTCAAAACCATAACGCGATGGTTCAAAATTGGTTTTAAAATGGTAAACTACAATACGTCTTCCAATACCATTTGAAGTGCTCTATATAGCTTAACTTGGATCTATCAGAAAATTAAAGTAGAAAACATTGAATACCTATATTTTTGGAACAACAAAAAAAGGTTTCATTGCAAGTAACTCTCTCTCTCTTCACTCCAATCATGCCAACAACCCACCTTCCTTTTTCTCCATGTGAAAGGTGTAGGAATGAAGACATTCTCAGTGTCTATTCTTATGGTGATCGATTAGGAGAAAAAAACAAGTACATAGTAGAAATTTATAATCACAGAAATACAAATATTTACGTAGAAAACATCTTTGATGTGAGAAGTAAAGCTACGGAACAAAAACGATCCACATGTAAATCTTCTGCTGTATTTAATAATGGATACACCAAGGTCTTCTCTAGTGATCTACTAAAGAAAACATAACATTCATCAATAAAACACCAACTTAAAGCACAATACAACAAAAGGTACTAAAGTTACCAACATAGCTGCTTTGAGTTTTAAATTACTACTCCTTCCACACAACATCAAACAACATGAGTTTTGGTAGGAATGAAGATTCACGTCTCCCCTACAAAACCGACAAAGTTTTAGCCAAAACCAAGACATTTCATCACTCAAATAAGCCTTCTACCAGTGTTGTACCTAGTTGTAACTACTGCAACTTGAGCCACAGAAACCTAACTTGAAACTAGTTCTCTTCTATACGAATCCTCAATCCAACCGTTCAGATAGAAGAACAATGAGTGACGAACATGTTGACCAAATTTGAGCTAGAAACGGCCAAGGCTGAACCTCTGATTGTTGCTTTGATGAAGATTGTGCAAGAGTCGCCGTTGGAGAAAACTACACCTCTTTTTTCTCTTCTCTTGTTTTTGGGACTAAGAGTTGGTTCTAAACCCTAACCACGGGTTTAAAACATAAGCCCAAACTTTCTTGGAGAAAATTTCACCTCTCTTCAACTAAATCTTGGTCCTTGGACTTCAAAACATATGCCCAAACTTTCTTAGAGAAATCTTCAATAAATGTAACAAAGTATCTAGCACCAACAAGTGACATTACCTTCATTGGACTACACACAGTTGAGTATATCAATTCAAGCACTTCTAGCTTCTTTGAAGGAGGTTGATCTTTAAAGGCAACCCTATGCTACTTCCCTATTAGATAATTTGCACATTTCTTCAAGTGAATGTTCTTCATCTTTGACAAAAGATTCTTCTTGACTAGCAGTGTCATCCCTTTCTTACTCACGTGACCAAGTCTCTTGTGTCGTAGGACACTATGTTCTTCATCCTCTAATGCATTAACAAAAACACTAGAGAGTTTAGCATGAATGTAGTATAAATGAGAAACTTTTTTACCCCTTGCTATTATCATGTTATCTTTGGTAAGCTTGTACTTTCCACCTCCAAAATTACTAAAATATCCTTCATTATCAAGTTTCCCAACTGAAATTATGTTGAGCCTTAAATCTTTAATATGCCCCCACAAACTTAAGAATCAATCTTGTGTCGTTTGTGGTTTCTAAGTGTATGTCTCCCTTACCAATGATTTTTTCTTTATCATTATTTCCCATCTTCACAACTCCACAATCACCTGGAGTATAAGAGGTGAAGAGATCCCTATGAGATGTAGCGTGAATCGTAGCACTAGTATCTGGCACCAAAAGTGTTTTCATCATCACCTACTAGGTTAATTGCATCATTATCACAAACAACGATTAATTCCTCAGTGGTAGTGGCAATCCTCCCAACATCACCACCATTGTCATTGTCATGCTTGTATGATTTCTTCTTTTTCTTGTTCTCTTGCTTCAACTTTCAACATAACTTCTTTGTGTGTCCCTTTCTCGTTGCAATGGTAGCACTACACATTTACATACTTGCCTCTTGACTTGCTACTTCCCTTGTCGAAATTCTTTAGACCTTTACTACGACTTCTCCCTTGTGTCTCGGTAATAAGCACATCAAATTGTAAGGAGGAACCTTCAGCAATCATTCTAGTTTCTTCATTCATCACCTTGGTCTTCACATAATTCCAAGTGACAACATCATTTGGAGTTGAGTTGCACAGAGTGACCTTTAAACTATCCCAAGTATCCAGTAGGGAGCCAAGGAGTAACAAGGCTCTAACCTGATCATCAAATGTGATGTCCGTCGTTGATAGCTGATTAATGATTCTTTGAAATGAGTTCACATGATTAGCCACTAAAGTGTTATCTTGATATCTCAAATGCATTAACTGCTTGATCAAGTACAACTTGTTTGTTCCTTCCTTCTGAGCATACAACTCCTCAAGTTTCTACTACAAGGTACGAGCATGTGTTTCATCACTAATATGATTTAGTACATTGTTATCCATCCATTGTCAAATGAATCCACAAGCTTGGTGATGAAGTACTCTCCACTTATCCTCAGACTTGTCATTTGGTTTATTGATGTTAAACACCGGTTTGTAGTACTCTTTGACATAGTAAAGATCTTTCATTTTTCCTTTCCAAGCTTGACAGTTTGTGTCATTTAGGGAGATCATTCTACTTGTATTCACTTCCATGATCACCATAAGGCAATTATTTCAAATAACCAATTACTCTGATACCACTCATGTTGGGATAGAGACACTCTCTGTCTCTCTTCTTATGGTGACCGATTTGGAAGAAAAACAAGTAAGTACAAAACAAAAATTCACAATCATAGAAACACAAGGATTTATGTGGAAAACCTCCTCAATGTGAGGAGTGAAAACCACAGAACCAAAACGGTCCACATCCAAACCTTCTACTATATTAAATAATGGGTACACTAAGGTCTTCTCTAGTGATTTACTAAATAAAACACAACATTCATCAACAAAACACCAAATCAAAGCACAATATAACAAGAGGTACTAGAGTTACCAACAAAGCTGCTCTGGGTTACCAATCATTGCTTCTTCCACACAGCACCAAATGACATGATTTTTGATAGGAATGAATATTCATGTCTCCCTCACATGACAACAAAGTTTTAGCCAAAACCGACGACGTTTCACTACTCAAACAAGCCTTCTACCAGTGTTGCACATGGCTGTAACTGCTGCAACTTGATGCACGAATACCTACCTCAAAAATGGTGCTCCTTTGTACCAATTCTCAATCAAACCGTTCAGATCGAAGAACAACGAGTTATGAACATGCTGACCAAACTTGAGTTAAATCCAACCACGAATGATTCTCCAATTAATTAATTGATGAAGATCATGTAGGAGTTGCCGCTAGTGAAAATTGTATCTCTCTTTTCTCTTCTCTTATTTTTTAGATTGAGAGTTGGTTCTAAATCCTAACCACGGGTTTACATATATTTAGGTCAGTGGAGCAGACATTTGTAACATCTTCTCAGGCAATCAAGCAAACATTCTGTATGTGGAGTGAAACTCAACAACCATGGAACATCCTCTATGTGGAGGGAAACCTAATAAAAGGAGGGCAAAATGGTTTGATTTATATAATTATGAGTAATTTACATAATGATACTTTGAAGTCGTACCAATTTCTACTTCACTATCATCAACTTCAAAATAATTCACATCTGTATCATTAACTTAAAACGTTTTATACTACATTTATTCTGTCAATGTCTAATTAGTTTACTCTCTTTTCGAGAAATTAGCTTCCAACCTAACTCCTTTCTAACGACACCCACACCCATGCTCTCTCAACTGAAACTCTCCTCCTATTCGACAACAAGATCTCACTTTAAGATGTGATAACATCAACTCCAACTGCCTCTATATGACCGTACCTCTCCTTGCACACCCTTGTAGTCCTTGTTGTCTTCGTCATTGATTACTCCATTGCCTACTATGGCACCACCAACTTCTTGGATGCCCTTGCATTAATCCATCATATGGGAGGGATTTCGACACCCTTGCGCCCACCACGAGGTTCTATAATGGTTGGATTATCTTGGCCAAAGCAGTGCAAGAGAGAAGAAAAGGAGGTAGATTAACTCGAAGAGATTGATGAAGAAGAGAGGAGGAGAATCACACAGTCAAATTGGGAGAGGACGGTTGAGAAGCAAGAGATGGTCAGAGGAGGTAGAGAAGGAGAGAGAGTGTGTGTAATAACCACTAAATCGCTATCGAAAATCCAATTACATTTTTTTTCATTAATTACATCAAATACCTACATCAATTCTAAAACTAAATTCAACAATAAATAACACAAACAAAAGCACTATTAACTGAATTAAACTAAACTAAACTTTTACCCAAAACCCTTGATGTGTGGTCGATTGACTCTATCTTTACATACACTAGTAACTCCTATTCTTATCCTGCATCTGAGAAAAATATCAAACAAACACGTATGAGTGACCATTGACAGGTCATCTAGTACACACCACACACACACACACACACACACACTCCGGTATCCCTTTTGGATGCTACAACACCACAACAAGCGATATATCATTACACGACAAGCCACAAATCCTTTAAAAATCATGTTTTCCTTTAAAACCATTTTCCTTTTCTTTCTTTTTAAAATCATAATCTTGCATTTCAAATCAATTTTCTTTATTTCCTTTCAAAATCAAATGCATGTCCTTTTCAAAACCTTTATGTATGTTTGAAATGACCATACCTGCCAAATCAAGTCCACAAATGCACTGATGTGCCACACCAAACACAAGGTTTCTATTCAAATTCATGTAAAAGCCATATTTCAAAAACCAGTATAATTTCATAATTCCAAAAACCACGACACCACTCACGGGTGAAAACCACACAGGCCTCAACAAGTGGCACAAATCCACATATCAAAACCACGTCGCCACTCATGAGCGAAAACAACACAAGCCTCAACAGGCGGCACAAAACCATATATCAAAACCATGTCGCCACTCATGGACGAAAACCACACAAGTCTAACAAACTGGCCACAAGTAGGGGTGGCAATGGGTCGGGTCTACCTATATTCAAACCTAGACCCATTGTATTTCATGGATCTGGGTCCGAGTTTGGATCTAGATCTGGGTTCTAAATCAGGACCCAAACCAGTAAAGATAATGGGTCTGGGTCCGGGTCTTGGGTCTAATAGGTCCTCCAACCTATTTTCATTTTTTTAAAAAAAGTAGATTTTTAATTAAACTGAAAACATTGTAAATAAATGTGCTAAACAATTCTTTATCAATACACATATATCATGAATAAAATACAACCATAAATAAATATATAACATGAACAATATCATGAACCATTGATAGTTAAACAACATATAAATAAATATATCTAACATTAACAAACCAACTTTGCCAATATCCATACAACAATTCTACATCAATGTGCATACACCACATAAATTATAGACTTTAGAGAGAATGAGATTTAAGAGTCAAATAATATATATTATATATATAGTGTAAATATTATATATTAATCATTATATTTAACTTATAATATATTATATATAATCCGAGTCCATGGGTCCATGGATCTGGGTATTTTTAGACCCAAACCCGACCTAGTAAATGAGTGGGTCTAGTAGGTCTGGGTTCACGGGTCCATGGGTCTCATTTTTAGGACCCAGACCCATACTTTACGGGTCCAGACCCGACCCATTGCCAACCCTAGCCACAAGCAGCTGTCGAAGACAGAGTCCCCAAATCTACTGGACTGCCACTGATAGTTGTAGCCTACACGTCCTAGCTCATGACCTCCAATATGTGTTGTGCTGCCTAATGCTAAGCAACCGACACTAGTCCACAAGCAGTCCACTAAAGAGCGACCAACGGTGTCTGCACTGGTTCAGACAAACCACTTTATGGAGGAGTCTACTTGTCTCGACGTCCCGCCTCTTTGTAGGACTCTCACCACGCTATCCGTCCTTAGAAAAGTCGTTCTCTCTCAGGACCATACCATAGGGTACGTCTCCTCTCGACGTTCTAGTATTAGTCTCAGTCTCTATGTCCTGAACAACTAGAGGCTCCTCACTTCTAGTCTCAATCGACACCTACAAGTCTAGGTACCTGGGCTATATAGTGTATCATACAACTACGTAGGGGTTTCATACCCCTTGGGTCTGCTGTCACGATACTACCAGGTCCAAACCGTATCCTAAGTCTCGATACCTAGAACAATAGAGTGTCATAACCTTGAGCTTAGCTAGCACCTCGACCTACGAACCTCAGCCTTGGTTTCCTGAATGACAATCCAAGAGTATCATGCCTCCAAGGTTTGACGAACACTTACCTCAACCTCTTGGTCTTAAGACCTCAACTTATGTGACGTGTTTGACCACCTAGGAACGTGGCCAACGTCTCCTAGTCCCATCAACATGACCCTCTAGTTTGTTGGCCTATCGTAAACAAAAAATCATGAAAAATTCTTTCCAAAACCTTTGCAAAACTATGCATTTATTTTTCCAAAACTCTTTTGAAAAATCATTTCTGAAATCTTTCGAAAATCATCTCTAAAACATCATAAAATACCACATGGAGAAACACCCTCAAAATCCATATACCTCTTTTCCAAAATCCTTTGAAAACCATTGTTTAAATCATCCATGTCTTTTCAGAATCTTTGAAAACCTTTTGGAAAACTACTCTTTAGAACACCCATATCTTTCCAAAAACTTTGAAAATCATTTAAAGCTCCCAAGCCCAAAGGAAACAACCATTAAACATCTTCAAGATATAAAACTCATCATGAAAAAATACATAGAAACCAAGCAATGGTCTTGAAATCCCTAGTGACTTACAAGACCAGACACTAATGCCATTACACCTAAACAATGCCATTGAATACTCATTTCAATGCACTGCATCAAAAGTTGATTAAATTCTGATCCTAGGGCCAATCATTAAATTTAAGGTTCATTTTAATAATTGAGGGGAAAACCTAATACTTTTAAGTCGTATAACCTTTTATACTTGTGACCGTGCCGAACCCGGAGGGAGGCGGGAAAGGGATCACAGCCATGCCAATCTGGATGGCGAAGGCGCAAGGACAAGAAGAAAAGAAAAAAGAGAAGGAGTCGCCACCTAGTCTTTTAGGGAAAGACGAGGAAAACCACAAAAGGATGAAT
>JAMKQA010080019.1:0-11049 GCA_024699735.1 Posidonia australis
AAATTCATTAAGTTCGTGAACTTAATGGGATTAAGGAACATTTCCATGAATGATGGAAAAGAAGAACATTCTCATGAATAGTGGGAGTGGAAAATTAAAATTTAAATTGTACACTTCACGAATAGTAGAAGTGGAAATATAACATCTCTGTGCATGGAATTTGTGCATGGTCTTCATGACCAAGTGGGAGATGTGAGTAATGGTCATTGAAGACCATTTCAAATGAAGGGTGAAACGGACGTCCGTTTCACCCATTCATGGCCGGATTAACTTCGGCGGTTACCAGCGTTTATTGCTGGAATTGAAACGGCAGAAGGGGAGCCGTTGGAGGAAGGGCGGAGGGTGGTCAAGGGTTTCCCCTATAAATAGAGGAGAAGACTGTAAGGGAAAGGACACAGAGAAATCTTACAGAGAAAAACTTACTCCTGCTTGACCATCGCCGGAGCCCCGATCTTCCGATCCCTGTTTTTCCCACATATATAACCCACCATTCAAAATTTTCTAACTCTACCATTGACTAGAATGATATTAGAGAAGAGACCCTATCAATCATTTTATAGTGGATCTGTAGAACTCACACTCTCGTACTCTCGTACTCTCGTACTCTCGTGCTTCATGTTTGAGCTTATCCACAGAATAAATTGGTGGATTCTATAAATTTCTATATGTAAATCCTACAAAGATGTATGAAATATTTTACAAGGTTATCATTGCATACAGATATATATCATCAGAAGATAAAGGTGGCAGAAAAGAAGCAGGCTTCCTTTGTCTCTGTAAATTTTTATCCTTTTTAAAACTTGCTCCTTGTCATCTTGATTCATGTAGGGCTCTACCAGTTTAAAACCACAAACGAGACCTTTAATGACCAAAATCACACACAATGAGTTGAGAAGTCTGACATCAGACAATTAACTCTGGTCACAAGCAGCTATCAAGGTGCACTACACTACCACAGTGAAGCCATCCTGTGTAGGAGCGATCATCGTTCCGTGATTCTCCCACCTGGATAACCCTCACAAAGCCAACCCCTTTCTGGGAAGGTAGTCCTGTCTCTCAAGATGCTACTAGCTATGATGCACGTGTCCCACCCGTACTGGCCACCATAGGGCACGCATCTTCACGACGTTCTTCACACGGCACTCAGGAGAGGGTGTCATACCTTTACGCCCGACAACACCCTAGCCTCAATGCTCACAGCGACAGCAGGAGTATCATACCTCTCCGTTATGGCACAAGACACCTCAACCCTAGCCTCGAGACGACACTCAGGGAGTCTCATACCTCCAAGACTTGACAACCCTTACCCTTAGGTATCTCAACCCTTGACTTCAATCAAGGAGACGTGCCCGATCATCTGAGAATGTCGTCACATTCCCTGGTTCCGACGACACGATCTCACGATGTCTCGATCCGTACACAGAAAATCAGGAAAACTATTTTCCAAAATGGGCCAACACATCTCTTTTGAAAATCATTTTTCAAAACTATTTTATATCTTTGGAAACTCTTTCAAAGCCTCGACAAAACGGTACATCAGATGTTTCATGAGACTACCACTGACGGCCCACAATCCTATTCCAAATGGGTAAAATAATCAATCTAGGAAACCACTGCATTTAAAATGCATTTTCCAAAAATCTAGAAAAACCTCCAAAAATCCCTGCCAGACTCGCACATGTGGATCATGCGTCTGGCCTATACCCTTGGCACTTTCATTTGAATACTAACAGAGCCAGGACCAGGGGTCAGAGCCGCTACCGAACTTGCGCATGTGGCCAGCACATTCAGCCCCTGCCCCCAGTTTTCTGTAAGAATTCAGACGGTTTGCAGTAGAGCACCTAAAAATCACCCGAAGTGCGAACAAGGGCGGATCTACAAAACAACTACCAAAAATTTCGAATAAAACATATGTGGTAGACCCTCGAGTCTACTCCAAATCCCAACAAACAAAACTAAAATTCATTTATCACACAGCAAGATATAAATCCGCAAGCACAGAGGGGTCAAAAGGACCCGAATCTCAACAACTACCATAAATATCCATAAATACCACAATAAATTTCCAAAAATTCCGAAATAATAAATTTAGCCAAGATTATATGCATCCCGAGCAATTCTACCATTTTACATGATTTCTACACATTGGATTGAGGGTACGTACCTGAAACGAGCTCTGGCAAATCAACGCGCCCTTCGGTCAGCCACCGACCTCCACCGAGGACCACGACGTCCATGGAAACTTCCTTAACCTTTGGAGCACCCGCCACGTCGATGACCAGTCTGATAGAGCCTCTACTTGTCTTACTCTCTCTCTCTCTCTCGTCGGCGCACGGAATAGGGGAACGAGGGAGAGAACAGGTGAGATGGTGGGGAAGAGAAGGGGGTGGGGGAAGGAGAAGGGTAAGGAGGAAAGGAAGGAGAGGTGTGCGCCTGAGGAGGAGGAGAAGAAAGAAGAAGGAGACGGATGGCGAGTGATGGAGCGTGGCGCGAGCAGCTTATAAAGTCCTGCACACGTAGTAGCTGGACGTGTGCTCACCTTCATGTTCTAGCCACTAGCACCTCGCACGAGCTCATCGACCACACCGCCCAACCACCAGTCACAACAACAAGTCTACAACACGGGCCCCACATGGACCCACATACGGGTCACAAGCACAGTGTCGCAATGCACAGTGCCGATCACGCACAAGAACATACAACCAAAAGCCGGTCCATGAGACCCAAGCCTAAAATTACAAAATCACACAAACAAGCCTCAGAACAGTAACACCTGTCCAAGAATAAATTCATTAAAATGTAAATAATTACAAAATGAATTTACGGGTGTTACAGTAACAATTTAGTTTCATGTTACTGTTTAGGATCCAAATTAGTAATACTAATTTAGTTTGATTGTAACAATTTAATTTCGTGTTATTGTTTAAGGCTGTGATTTGTAAAGGAGACATGCTATTTTACAACATATATAGAGGGATAAATACTAATTTTTAAATTGTAGCACGAAACTGTTTCAAAAACATAAAACTGTTTCACCTGTTTAATATTATTTCAAAATCATAATACTATTTTACCTTCTTAATACTATTATAATTTAGTAATATTATTTTATGTTGCAATTTTGTTTAAGAATGTTATAATTGTTTAATTTTAGTGATACAATTTCAATGTTATTACTGTTTCATACTATTTTTGAAAACTGTATATCCAAAATCATGCTACTAATTTTAAAAACATGTAACATTGTATGGTAGATATTTTCAATCTAATCCATTAAATCTATATTAAGAAAACTACCAATTAAGATTTTAATTTTTAAAATCATAGCAGTTTCGTGGCATTGCAAATTCACGTAATTACCAAATTCAAATTGTAACCTTCTAGATAAAAATATTAATTAAATTTCGTTAATTGTGGACCAATTAAATCCATGATACAAACAAGTACACTCGTAACTCATTAATTTTCCAATTACAATAACTACTCACCACTATAAAAGGAAATTGTCCAATTCAAAATATAACAAATATCAATTTAATTAATTAAAAAAGGAAATATAAAACCACTCATCTTAAAATGGTGGTTTTCTTTATTTACCATTAGATTTCAATCCAACTACTATCAAGCATCATCCTAATTTGAGGGAGGATGCAATTAAACCGACTCCTATACACACACATTTCAATCAACATTGAAATTGGTGTAGACATTAACAATCTGATGGCCAAATCCTTCGTGAACTATGGATCTCAAGAACCAAATGTTAAAATACTATATATCACATAGATTTGATATACGTCAAGATTAAGAAAAAACACAAAGAAAAAATCATATGTTCTTTCTACACAAGATCTAATCATGTTAAAACAATAAGGATCAAACATAAACGGAAGCGTATTTGAATCAATGATGAAAATTGAAGTGATTTCTATTTAATCACGTGCTCGAGATTCGGTCTTCCAAACTACTAAACTCTTCTTGTCTTTGTCTTTCTCAAAATAGAGGTGAAAGAGAATGGAGGCCAAAAGTTTGAGATTTGGAAACTATGATCCCTTATGTATAGAACTCTATAATTTTTAAATATTTCCAATTCGATTGGTTCATCAACAAATAGAAATATGTTTAAATAGTCTCTACATATTAAACCCACACCACTTAAGACGTCAATAATCTCAACTCAAAACCTAATAGATCACTTTTATGAGCCTTATTACAAAATAGCATACAACACTTTAATTAATTTTATATTGATTCATATTTAATTGAATTTTAACCCAACAATCTCTTATTCGAGTCACACATAAAATTAACAATTAAAGTATTAAAATTTTATAAGCTCAAAATGGCTATTTAAATCAAGACATCTTTCACAATCTGGTCCATCAATTATACCAACATAAGATTAAAAAGGTTTTCATTACTTTAAATGTAAATCAACCTACAATGGTCACTAATGCTAATACAACCAACAACATGGATTAAGTGTGGATGTGTAGTATGGAATTTAGGTAGAGTGATCTAAACACGTCCATATCTAATTGGTCTAACATTATCGTTTAGTAAAATTAATATAAATATCCAGAATGTAAACAACTGAAAACTTTATTTTTATAGAAAACAATGTGTATTACAACATAGAACTGAAGAATTTTGGATCAAATGAAGCAGAAGCTTAAGTTCCAAAACGATACTGTGCAGTAGAAGCCGTAGAAGAATCAATAGTAGATTTTTCTGAGTAGTATGGATTCAAACCACCTAGGCTTTGTTTTTTTAATACACTACTCATATTCCTTTCTAATGAAATTTGCTTACAAAGTTTTTTATCAAAGGTTGAGTATTTATTGACATTATGGTCTCTATATTTTTGTTGGTACAAGAAAGTATACTTATTATATATAAATAAATACAAGAAATTAGTTAAAGATGATAAAAGATAGAAGTGTATATTATTAAAGAAACTTTAATTCTAATCAAGATTACTTATAGATATATCCTTTGTACTCAGAGTCGACCAAGTCTGCTCCGACCTACTAGTATAGGATGCAGCCTACAACTCTGTCACTATAGATTTCTTGTATAGTTTAATGGCCTGTAATGAAAAGACAATATATTTGTTAGACCTATATCGTCTCCCTTGCATATCTACATTAGCTTATCCCTTGCATATTTGAAGAAAGTTTATTCATAGATAAGGTATGAATGTAAAGAAATTGGTTGGGGTACATGTAGAAGCATCTTGTTTATTTTAATACTAGTAAAACATTTCGGTTATTGTAAACTCATTGCAATTCAGATCATTTTAACAATTGGACAAAACTAAAACAGGTGACTTGATAGATCAAACCAATGAACCAGAAGAGGTTAATAGGTGGCCCAGTTAAAAAAACCATTAGACTCTATGCAGGGTAACATGTAGCCTTCTATAGGTATATGCAATCTATGCAGTCCGCAATCAGTAGGCGGTCCCTTCATAAACAACCTCCAATTAGACAAGGAGTCCTTCGAAGAGATACGTGTATGCCATATCTTAAGCCGTCTTACTTTAACTAGACCTCCATCCCCTCACCAATGACTTAATATTTGCCATGAGTAGAATGTTTTTGTGCGGCTTTGCCTTGATCAACTAAAACACTTTAGATGGAAAGTGCTCTTTAATTTGACAAGAATTAAAAGTCTGTTTTAATATTATAAACTGTTTCTCTAGATATGAAGTTTGTAATGGTGAGAATATAATTTTTTGGGAAAACAAATGGAAAGATGGGGTTCCATTGAAACCTAAATTTCTTGAGTTATATAATCTTGTTAAACATAAAAAAACATCTGTTAAGAAGGTAATTGAGCTATATAGGGCTGATTACCAGGCTTTATTTAATTTCAATTACAATTCCGAGTTTTTTGGTGATTTATATGCTATTCAATCACAAGCAGACCAGCTTGCAGAACTGTTGAATGGGTTTCAACTGCAAACAGATGTGGATAAAATATATTGGAACCCAACTGCTACTTCTATATTCTTTGTTAATTCATGTTATAAAGTTATCAATGATGGTAGCATCAGATTTCATTTACACAAGAAAATATGGAAGGTCTGGGTGCCATTTAAGATCAAACTTTTTACTTGGTTGTTGGTTTCGAATAAGATCCTAACTAAAGAAAATCTTAGGAAAAAAGGCTGGAATGGGTTGGACTTATGTATTATGTATAAAAACTATTGTGAAACTGCTTCTCATCTCTTTATTCATTGCTCTTTTGCGACATCAATTTGGAAATTTTTTACTAATAGTCATTTGTATCCGGTTTTCTGTCATATTGAGGACTTATTTAGATATAGACCTGCAAGTTTTTTTGACTTATCTGTGATTGGATGGAATATTTTAATTCCTACTATGGTTTGAGTATATGGAAGGAAAGAAATAATAGAATCTTTCATAATACGACAACATCTTGTAAGTCTATTACATTCGATATTATTTCTCTTATATATTCTTAGATAGAAAATTTAGGTTCAGGTTTTGAAAGAGAAGTGTTGTTTCAATTAGTTTTAAACATGCAAAATTCATGGAACAATGATTAGACACATAACGTAGCTTTTTCTATCAGCAACCTGGTGCCTCCTCTTCCTCCTGCCTCTGTTGAGTTGCCCTCCTCAACTTATAATTCCAACGAAGATACCATTGGTTGATTAATTTCTTTTTAATCAAAATATGTTCATTGCTTCTGAATTGTAATTTTTGTTAAACTTTTTGAAAGATTTCTAACTCCAAATTTATGGAGTTGTTTGGTTTTGATTTGGGATTTTTTGTGTCTCTTGGATCATGTAATATTTTGGACAAATTTTTGTCTTCTTGGTGGTGGTTTCATAGTCAAGAATTTAATATAACATCCTTAACCATTACAAAAAAAAAAAAACTAAAACAACATTGACCAATGTAGTTTTCATGCACGTTAGTCAAGGGAATGATGACAACATTCTTAGAAGTGAATTGAGTCAAGAGATCACATGGGAAGAGGTCACATGGGAGCCAATCTTCTGCCAAGAACATCATCTTCCCTTCACCAAATATCCATCTAATGTTCTTCTTAACTAAGCATTATATTCAAGCAATGCATTGACCTTCTACCATAACCTGCCACATCTAGCAACATAGTTCCCTAAGCAACCATATTTACTATTAATATATAGACTACATAGAGAGTTATTTTCCAAAACTTGCTAGACGATGTCTGTAACCATGCCGACGACTGCCTCGAGCTTGGCGCGAAAGGCCAAATACACGAGAATCGACAAAGTCACGGCGAAAATAAAATAAAAATGCAGGAGTCGCCACCTAGTATATTAAAATGGAAGACGAGGAAAATCATATAAATCATGCAAATAAGCCAATGAAAAGCAGGTCATAAACCAGAAAATGGGTAAGGATCCCTGTTACGCATGAGGAAGGTGTTAGGCACCCTCGTGCGCCTGAAAAATTGATCTTTCTATGGGTTTCTCGTTTACTTATATGAAATGTCGGCTTTTTAACCTTTACTGTACGCCCGAGGGCGATATGCCATGCCTTACTAGGTTAGAATGGTGTCTTATGCTAAATAAGGGTGCATGGGATGTAGGATGTGTCCTAATGCTCAGAAGGATCACTCGTATCACGGGTCAAGCATTGATGCAAGGTAATCACATAAATAAGATCGAAGATCTAATAGATTCGAGTGATTTTTCATCCTTGCTTTACTATATGTAATGTATAATCTAACATGCATAAAAAATGTCTGAAAATAGAGTTGGGTCTTCCTGGTATATCAAGGAAGAAAACCAGAAGAATCTAGAAGCAAATCCGAACGGGAAAGCATACTAAAAACCATGCGAAAAGATGTTGTGTGCTATTGACAACAAACTGATGTGCCACCTATGTACTCCTGTGTGGACCAGAAAGATGTGCCAAAGAAAACACAGAAATCCATGCAATGCAATGTCACATATAAATGCGTTCCAGAAAATTGTGCAATGCAAAATCCTTTGCAAACTCGGAAAACATACTTCATAAATTTAGAAAAATGCAAGTATGAGAAGATTTGTGGACCTTGTGTTCAAGAGTTGATAGCCTTACACAAGATCACACCCTATTCATGTCAAATGAAAGCAACAAAGTTCAGCCATGTCACCTGGATCATATGCTGATGCATAGGAATCTCCATGTAGGGGCAAAATGCAATCCGCTTACCAGATTTCAGTCATGGGTTGAGGATACAAAGTGTAAAACGACTTAGAAAACAATATCAGTTGAGGCTGAAATCATGCATGTAAAATCATGAAATATCAGAGAATCATCACCAAAAGAAATAGACTCAACATTATCCGAGAAAACATGCAGATGGGGATGCAAAAGAGGGTGATATGCTCTCTGACCAGTCTGGTGCACCAGAATGGTGCGCCAGAGTGGTGCTCTGGTTTGGTGCGCCACTCTGGTGCGCCAGGTTGGTGCTTCCTAGAAAATCTGAATCAGACAGCAGTCTAGTTCAGAATCTGGTCCAGATCTCAGAGATAATTGATTTTTTATTAATTGAATCAGTTATGTAGGCGATAAAAAAAACTGATATGATAGGATGCAAACAAATGGAAACCTTTCATTATTTAAGTCTAGATCATAACAAATCATGAGTTTATGGCTGAAAATATTTGCATGAGATTTTAATGCATAAGAGATGGGTGAGTGAACTTAGCAACCATTTGCATATGATGAATACATAATGAACAAATCTATTGCATATCTCTTAACTTATATGAGCATGAATCATGGGACCTTATGTAAAGAAATAAAGAGGAAAGATTAGTTTACAGACATAACATAATGCAGATTTCTTGATACAGATTTTACACATGGGAATTGCTTATACATGGAGCAACCATCTCATCAAGAAATTCTTATGTAAACAGCAAGGAAAACTTGGATTATATGTGAATGCATGGCATGTTTATCTAGTGCAGGAATTAAGTTAAAATAAAAGGATGGATGGTGGACCTACCTTGTCCAAGATGTTCCTTCTTGAAAGACCAAAGATGATAAGATCCTTGTTGCTTTGGAAGGGCTGGAAATGCTTCAGAATACAAGGAAATGCTTGATAAAAACGAGATGGGGTTGCAGAAATCAGTAGATAGCTTGCACTAGATCTCTCTTGGATCCTTCTAACCTCTCCCAAATGGTTGCCTATAGGGGTCTTTGTATAGGAATTCTCATGGGTAACTCCTATGGAATGCAGGCAACCTCGTAAACGAAAAGCCTGGCGTAGATTCCATGGCATATTCGCTGGTGGAGGGTACAGATATGGGAAGTAGAAAGCCAACAGTCAGCAGCCTGAGAAGTGGCTATGCACCAGCTTAGTGTGCCAGTTAGGTGCGCCACTTTGGTGCTCCAGTGAGGTGCGCCACTGTAGTGCTCTTGCTTGGTGCTCCAGCTAGGTGCTCAATATTGGTGCTCTACCTTGGTGCTCTCCCTTACCTGTCTGGATTTCTAATTGGGCTGCAGGCCTGTTGTAGGTTTGTGATTAGTTTAACCAATAGGATTGAGTTTGCCACATCCAAAGCAACATCTGGAAAGGTTATCTATGGACTACCTCAAAATCGAGGTGTCTACAATGTCCATCTGTAAGCTAAGTATTATATCATGGAGCCTTCTAGTACTTAAAATCCCCTTCATTAATAGAAAACTATCTTTTGGGAGAATAAGTGGGTTGGGGAAGTGACTTTAAAAAATGATCTATCAGGTCTTTTCCTTGTATCAAAATATAGAAAAGTCTCAGTTAAAAAAAATACTCTCTATATATTCTTCAGATTTTCCTAGCTTATTTTGTTATTCTAGGGTGCAAAATATAAATGTTGAGGCTTTATAAAACCAATTGGAGAAGTTTGAAGATATAATGGAAGGATTGTGATTAAATCATGAATCAGACAACATCACTTAGGAACCAGCAGCTGATAAATTCTATTCTGTAAGAATATGTTACATGCTTTTAAATGATGGAGGGTTTAGATCACCTTACAACTATTGCATCTAGAAGAGTTGGGTTCTATTAAAAATTAAAATTTTTGTATGGTTGGTAATTCATGATAAAGTTTTATCGCATACTAATCTATCTAAGAAAGGTTGGATGGGTCCGTTAAACTATCTATCTTGTGGAACATTAGTAGAATCCACTTAACATTTATTTTTATTTTGTTTTTTGACTTCAAAGGTGTGGAGTTTCTTCTTAAATAATTCAATTCACACCTCTGATGTCGGTATTTCTACTATTTTTTTTCCAGACATGTTAAGTATCAGTTGACTTTTAAAGGATGGAACATTTTCGTTCTAGTAGTACTTTGGTTTATATGAAAAGAAACAAATAATAGAATTTTCAGAAATTCTTACAAATCTTCTCTCAAATTATTTTTCAAACAATTTCGTTAATTTCTTCTTGGTTAGATAATTTAGGTGCAGGACAAGACAATGATGTTATTTCTCAAGTAATTAATCAAATGCAGCAGGATTGGGATCAAGACAGGGTAAATCAGACAACTTAATTAATCGCCTCTTCTATTGGACTTTCCATGGAGCTTGTAAACATTCCACCCCATTCCAGTCTAGTAGTCGGCTTAGTTTATGACCCCTTGAATCCAGGAAGTGGATCTATGATGTGAAGTATTTTGATTAATAATTGATTAATCGATTTTTGGACATGTATTTTTAGGCCTGTATGTTTTGATCGCTTGATACACCTAACTCTATTTAGATTTCTGAATGTTTGGACAATCTATGGACTTATTTTGCATTTAATGGTGATTTCATAGCCAACCAAATATAATATAATCTTCCTTTATTGTTTGCAAAAAAAAAGGAACACAAGTCATTTATATAATATAATATAATCTTCCTTTATTGTAGGTAGGAGGCAGGACTCACGAAGGACGCAGGCAAGAGGCATGCCGGGCACAACAATAGAGGCTGTAGAAACGTAGAAGGAAAGGAAGGAAAAAAAAAGGATTGGCGGGGGGGGGGGGGGCGGGAGGGGGTGAGGCCA
>JAMKQA010080049.1:0-10104 GCA_024699735.1 Posidonia australis
GGGTAAATTGCATTTTAGCCCCTAGAGAACTTCATTTTGCACTAGGAAGCACATTTGACCCTAGATTTCTTCATACATGCATGGAATGTGTTTTCCTATGTATTTTCGCTGATTTGGGCTTCTGAATATCGGTTTTTTTCTCGGATTTTGACTTTTTGCATAAAACCCCCTAGACTTCTTCAGATTTGCACTCACACTTGCATTTTGCATATTTTTCACATTTTTTTGCACGACTTTCTCCATCTTTTCTTCCTGGCTTGGTGCACGCTTTCTAGCTATGTCTCGAGCTTAGTCTTTACCTCGTTTTCCGTGTTTTCATTGATTTTCGGCGGTTTTCACTTGTTTTGGTTTTCCATCGCCCGAGGGTGTACAGTGAAAGGCTTACAAAGCCGACAATTGTCCCGAAACAAGGATTATTTTCCCCTTTTTGATTTTCTCGGATTTCCGCTGTTTTGCGAGACGCTTTTCGAGAATTTCACGATTTTCACGATTTTCCTCGTCGCCCGAGGGCGTACAGTAAAAGGCTTGTCAAAGCAGACATTTAACCCCATCACGGGTTGTTTTTTTCCCCTTTTGATTTACACGACTTTATCATAATTTCATGTGGATTTTTTCGCAGTTTTCACGCATCGTCTTGCACATTCATTTAGTCTTGTCACATTTATACACATTAGCATGATTAGAGCATGATCCCAGTTTAACAAACATTCATCAAACCTTTGCAAGCATTTGGACTACAAAGATCGAGTTTCTCGGGCGTACGAGGGTGCCTAACACCTTCCTCGTGCGTAATAGGAATCCTTACCCATCATCTGGTTAGTAGACATCCAACCTTCCTATTTGCATCCCATGCATTCATCTTTTTGTGGTTTTCGTCGTCTTTCCCTTAAAAGACTAGGTGACGACTCCCTTTTCTTTTATCCTTGGGCCTTCGCCGTCATTGGCATGGCTGTGATCTCCACCCCTTCCCCCTCCCTCCGGGTCAGGCACGGGCGGACGGTCACAGTGTTCTTCCTAAATTTAATATTTTCAAGGTGCATGTGCTTGTACAGGATCTCTTAGAATCTACTGCATTGCTAGATCTAGAAGAACCAATCGTAATTGTTTAATCTCAAGTTTATTCAAAGATATGTGTCACTGGATCTTACATTATCTTAACAAAATATTCCATCAGGTGGGAAAAGAACATCATTGATACAGTAACATTTCATTTGTTCCTACGTGGATTCAAATGGAACCGATGCTTAAACGAAAGAGAAGACAAATTAATGAAATTCGCAAATAAGCAAATGAATAGATTATCCCATAAAACAACCATAAGAATTAAATTCAGCATTGGCAACGGCATAACAGAAGTAGGACCCAATTAGGTGCACTGCCACTGCCAACCTAAGCCAATTAATTGACCCAAGAAATCTTATCAATCACTGCAAACATTTGTAGTGGTAGTCTCCACTTGTCATTGCTTTTCTTTCTGCTTAATATTTGCCGTCCATCTGAGTTTTTAATTTTTTATATAGGTCAAAAGTTGGGCGAGACCTTTCTAATGCATTTCTATTTCAGCTTTATTTAGTTCATACAAAAAACATTTTGTTTCAAACAAACTTGACAAATTAAATGTTAGTCGACGACGTTGAAGGTTATATAGTGGTCTGCATGTTTTCTTCCAAGCAAAACGACACATTTATTGACGGGACTAGTCTGCATGTTCTTGGCATTTGGGAAGAGTGTTACTTCCAAGTGGCTTTCAGATAAAGTCATCAACTCCAACGGGTCAATCAGAGAAATTTCGATACAATTTACAAGCCGACATCTACCCACCAACTCCAACACAGGAAAGTTTTTTTTTCCATTTTTTTAATGCAACAGTACCGGCAAGTTCAACATCTATACACCACTGCTTTCATTAAACCTTAGCCACTGGATGGCTCTGTCCAAACAACTAATTCTCCCGGGGAAGTTTATTAATCTTCTAGACCAAGTCTAGATCCATTGGTTATACGACTAGGATAGAAGCAAACTTTTAGACTTATAAAACATCCTATTGTTATGTAAAAGGGCAAATTTATCTAACAATTAGGGGCATCCAAGATATCCTTTAGTAATCTCTGTTAAACTAATCTGTAGCATCAAAACTTGACCAACTTTAAACAATGACCGAGAAAAAGCTTGCAGTCGACGCACCTTCTTTATCCAATGAATGCAAATTTTGCAATGACTTTGAACTAGATTAATAATAATATAGAGAAGAAGAGATAAAATAAGTAAATAACTGCGGCTTGAGATGGACAATCACATGGTAGCTGCTTCTGTAGTATCTAGAAGATCACAGCTGCTTTTCACATTTTATACACACATATATATATATATATATGTTAATTTTCTCGTAGGGTTAGGCCTTAATTAGTATAAGTAGGGCCTTAAATATATTCTATTGGATTTGGATCTTATGGGTATAATTTAACATATTAATTTAATGTTTTAATTTAGTTTTCAGTATCATAATTTGATTCTTTCCCATGTTTCAGCAATAATCGTGGGAGATGGTTCGTTGTTTCTATTTTTGAAAATTGTTTAATTTAATTGTGCTTAAATTATGGTGTTTGAATGTGGTAGTTTTTCAATTGACCTAACTGGTAGTTTGTTTTTGAAGGTCTTCTTTCCCTCATCACTTGGATTTTATTTGCCATATTTTTTCCAAACTCATCACCAACAATAAGCAAACACAATTGTCGTATATCATCATTGAATTCTTCGTCAGCAGTAAGCACATAAAAGTCTCGATGGTGAGCATCGAAGTCATCCCAACGGTAAGCACATGGAATTCTCATCTTTGAAGTCCTCGAAAGATCTTGTTATTATAATTTTCCTTGTTAAAAGATAGGTTAAATCGATATTGATCTTGCATTCCTTTCACAGTGTATTCAAAATTAACACATTTTCAATATGTTGCAGTTGTCGATGGTAGAAAAAAACATTGTTTCTTAAAGAGAAATATTTGCATATTTTTTTGACACGTATGTCTTTTCTTCATTCTATTTTTTTATTTTTTGTTTAATGTTAGTACGTTTTATCGAGCGTGGAAACATGATTGTCTAGATAGTTTAAATGATTTGTAATGTTGTTTGGGTTTTGGTTGATGCTCGAATGATCAATATTTTCAGAAATCATATAGTATGTAGTTCAGTTGAATACTATAATTCCAGTAATTATGGATTATTTTACTTATTAATATAACAACTCAACAGTAACATATTCTTTTGAGGTAATTTCAGTAAATACTGTTGGAATTATAGACACAAAATCTATTAATATTAGAAGTGAATTATTTCATACGAAGTTTCAAAATATATTAAAAAAGTTCCATACCAATATTGAATGATCAATTTTGCATGTTTTAGTAATTACTGATTTTTATGTTGATATTGTAGTTTCATTTTTAGTAATTATGACTATATTGAATGTACTTGTATTTTTTGTATGTATAAAAATACTCAAATGGAATAAACTAATTTGATGTTGTCTTTTATGTTATTATCTAGGATGGATAATATTGAAAAAGATATTGTTGCAGTTGATGATATGTTGGTTAGAAGTGAAAGTTTACTTGATCATAATACTCTTGATACTTATCAAGATAGTGAAAAACCTTATATTGGTTATGTAGACACTCCGATTTTGCAGTCATTTGGCAGCTAATTCTTCTGGAAAGATACTCTAGTTGTAACCTCCTCCTAAACCCCTAATCCACTCAAATCTACTTAGGTCCACACAAGTCCATTTAAGCCCACACAAGTCTACTCTAACCTAATTTAAATAAAAACACATAATTAAAAATCAAAACTAAACAAAACTCACTTAAATCATTAAAAAAACCTAAATTAATTAAGTAAAAACTTTTAATCTGAACCTAAACCACATAAAATCCACTTAAATATTGAAAATCCCAATTAATCAAATAAAATCCACTTAAGCCACTTAAAATCCAAATTTAATTAAGTGAAAATCCTAATTGAAATCAAAATCAAATAAAATCCATTTAAAACCCAAGTTAATTAAGTGAAAACCCTAATTAAAATCAAAATCAAGTAAAATACATGTAAACCTTTTAAAACTCAAATTAATTCAACAAAAACCCTAATGAAAACCTTAATCAAGTAAAACTCAATAAAATCTATTGAAAATTAAATCTAATTAAATAAAAACCCTAATCCAAACAAAAATCAAGTAAAAAGCCAATTAAATCTAAATCAAATCCCTAATAAAAACCAATTAAATCAAAATTTAAACTAAATCTTAATTAAATCAAGTGAAAATTAATTAACTTTAAAATTAATCATATTCAAAACCCAAATCAATTAACTAAATCTATTTAAACCCATTTAAACTTAATTAAAACCATAGAAAACCCCAAATCTAAAACCAAAAATCCATTCAAACCCATGTAAACTTAGCTAAACCAAAAATGCCTAAACCCTAACCACAAAAAAACTTAAAATTAAATCCAAAAAAAACCTAAATCACCTAATTAAACTTGAAATAATATAACCCAAAACCATAATCCAAAAGCCCTAATTAAATCACCAAAGTAAATTTGAAACAATAAAACCCTAAATTCTAATTAAAATCATAAAACCCTAAAATAACAAAATCCAAAAATCACTTAATCAAACTTAAAATTAAAACCCAAAACCTAAATTAAAATCACAAAATTAAAACCCTAATTTAAATCGCAAGAACTTAAGACCTAAAACCAGATTCAAACCACAAATCATTAATCCTAAATCACTAAAATAAAAAATTAAAATACAAAACCCTAAAAAACTAAAACCTAAACCCTAAAACCCCTTAAAACCAACAAAAGCCCACCCCACAAGCCCATTATTAGCCCATACACCCCATCAATTCCCTTCAATCAACAACTTAGGAAATCAAAAAATAATTCCAACAGGCCTTTCATCTCTGGCGACCCCCAAATTTTCTGGCAAGATCTCCAACGATATCCCAAAGTCTCTAGAGTGTATCCTTGGATCCCCGTGATCTCCAGCCAGCCTCCTCCAGCTGATGCGAGCATAGGACGATCGTCCATCACTAGAGAGGAGGAACGACGGCTCTAGAGGCCTCTGTCAGAGTTTAAATGATCCATCGCCGACTGATCCAGAGACACCACTTCAGCCCACAGAACACCCACTTCAGTCTAGAGAGAAAAAAACCCTTCGAACCAGAGAAGCCCAGCAATTCCCCACCTTCAGAACCTCCTCCAGCCCTGTTGCAGCCTCAGAGCCCCCTTGAACCGTCGCAACCAGAGCTTCCAGGAGCGTCGTCCGCAAGCTTCACTGTGAGAACAGTCGCCTTAAGCCAGGTAATCTCTCTCCTTTTAGTTTTAATCATACTCTTTTAGGCCCATAGAGTTCTCCCTAGCCTTTTATTTGCAATTCGTCGGAGATCTCCACCCCTGTTTGCTGCCTTCCCCCCTTTTGGTGGTGGGTTCACCACCATCGGCGATGCCAATGGCCTTCTAGGTTCAGGTGAGATCCTGTAGGCCTCTCCTCCCTCTTCCTCCTCCTCCTCCCTGAGCTTCCGTTGCTCAAGAGGAGTCCAGTTGGCCTCCTACGACCGGAGACGTCGTTGCTACCCTACAATTGCCGATCATCGCCGCTGAAGCCCCTATGCTCTTCAGATGCTCCCGCCACTCACGACCATCTCCAGAAGACCCGACTCCTTGCCAGGTATCTCTCCATGCAGCCACACCTCCTTTCCAGAGCCCGAAGCGACATCCCCATCTCCGTCGCGTCCGCACTTGACCAGGGAGGTGGGTGGAGCCACCCGACTCCCTTGATCTCCTCTGGCCCCTCCGGAGCATCCATCGTACTGCCGTGAAGCTCCCTTGCTCGCCACCATCTCATCCCAGCAGTAGCACCGTCGCCAGCCACTCTGCTGTCGTCTTCTCTGGCATCGACAGCTCCTCACCAGAGCGTGAGGTGGGAGGAGCACCCCCACCTTCTCCAGCCCTACCCTATGCCCTAGGACACTCGCTGTACCGCCCTCAAGCTTCCCCAACCATTGCTTGCCATCCTTCGTCGCTGCAACGTCGCTAGACAGTTGCCGGATTTCGCGCTGGAGTGAGGACGTCGGCGATCCACTAGTGGACTTCAAAGAGGAGTTTTTTAGTTTAGGCCCTGTAATTTTAGATTTTTACTCTTAGGTCGTTAAATCATTACTTTTAGGTCTTTTTTATTGTGTTTAAACCCCTATAGTTTTAAAATATCTTTTATTTCTTTTATTATTTTTGTAAAAATTGCATATGGTCCCCTACATGTTTTATTTTTTATGATTATTGCATTAATATGTGTTTTCTCACATTTAAACCCTTGCAATCATATTTTTCTTTGCAATTAAGTCCTAAAAATTTACATTAAGCTCCTAGAGCCTTTTAAAATAAAATTTCTTTGTGAAATTTGCATTCAGAGCCTTAAGAGTTTTTATAATCACATTGAACATCTTAAAAATTTAATTTTCATCACATTTAAACCCTAGAACTTTGCATGAAAGCCCCTGAGTTCATAAACTACAATTACTATGCATGAAATTTGCATCTAGGTCCTTAGTTTAATTTTAAATTCATTAATTAGAGCTTTAATTGTTTTCACACACATTTTTTGACATTTTTCACTTTTTATTTGTAATTTTACACTTAAATATAATTTTCAATTAAACATCCTATTTGCATTGTAAAATGATCTTTGATTCCATATTTTGGTCACATTTGCACATCATATGTAAATTTTTCACATCAAACTCTGAAATTTCATTAAATTACTAAAACACAAATTTCATACATCTCACAACTTAATTCCACATTTTTTTGACTATCCATGATCTAAACTTCAACATGAAAGTTTTTGGACAGTTTTCAACCATGATTGCCATCTTCTTGTGGTTTTGCATTTTTAGTCCCTAGACTTCTTCAAATTGCAAATATGTGATTTTTTAACATCCACTTCTCACCAAAATGTATTTTCACCTTGATTCATGTGATAGTCTTCTATTCTTTGATTTTTATGAAGTTTTCCAAGTGGATTTGCTATTCCTTTGTAAATTTTGCACTTTAGTCCTTGATCTTGCCCTTTAACATGTTTACATCATTTTTTGTATTTAAAACCTTGTTTCCATCAAGTTTTCTTGTAAATAACATTTTTCCAACATTTTTCATATATTAGACCATGCATCATGCACATGCATATATTTATCACACTTGGCCTCGTGAGATCACTAAATTGCCCTCATGCTGTCAATTCATGCATATGCATGTTATTTGTGCACTAAGTCATGCATAATCTTTGTCTAAATCATTCCTCAACATCCTTTACATACTTAGGTACACTTTCATGCATTTTGCATAGTTTTTATTACATTTGCATATCATTCCATCTTTTTTAAGTAAGCCTACATTTTATGCATTTTTCTGTGGATGTTTATGTTTCTCGCACCCGTTCTTGAATTCTTTCACTTGATGTTTGATTTGATTCCCGTTATTCCACATTTTGGATTTTTTTATTTGATTTGGATTTCATTGCCGGAGGGCCTACATTAATTGACCTAAAGGCCCACATAGGCCCAATTGTGGATTATTTTCCCCTTTTTGATTTCTACAACATTTTCCCTGATTTCGATAATTTGGGTTGACCCCACTTTTGATCCTTTTGATATCAGTATGGTTTTCGAGACCATTCTCTTTAGAAACATCGTTATTTCATGTGATTTTCTTCATTTATCACCATTTGGTCGTTTCACGTGGACTTCCTTGCAAATTTTCCATTTTGATTTCTATGACGTTCTCCATGATTCTGATGATTTGGGTCGGTTGCGTTTTTGGTTCTCTTGATGTCAGTATGATTTCCTGGATCATTTTCTTCAAAAACATCGTCACTTCATGTGATTTTCTTTGTCGCTTCATATTTCATTATTTCGTCATTTCGTGTGGTTTTCTTTGCAATTTCTACATGCATTTTGCACATCTATCTAGTCATGACTCGGCATTCATATTAGCATGATTAGAGCACAATCTAGGCTTAGCAAGCATTCATTCAACCCCTAGCAAGCGAATTAGACTAGAAAGATTGAGTTTCTCGGACGTACGGGGGTGCCTAATACCTTCTCCGTGCGTAACAGGAATCGTTACACATTCTCTGGTTTGTAGACATCTAGCCTTTTCATTTGCATCACATGCATTCATCTTTTTGTGGTTTGTTCGTAGTGTTCCTCGTCTTTTCCTTAAAAGACTAGGTGACGACTCTAATTTTTCGTTTTATCCTATCTTGCGTCTTCGACATTCTGGCATGGTTGTGGCCTCCTCCCTTTGGTGCGACTCCGTGTCAGATTTCCAGGCGAGCATGGTCACAATGTTATAGGGCTACTTTCGGTCAACTAGGTGGTGACTCCTATTTTTCATTTTTATCCTATATTTCCTTAGCCTTCCGGCATGGCTCTGACCTCCTCTCTTTGGTGTGACTCCACGCCAAATCTCCTGGGCAGGCATGGTCACAGGTCAGACACTTGATAATTTGGTAGATGTGAAACAATTTTATTTGTCTGATGGTGGTCGAATTGGTTTCTTTGTTTGTTCTCATATTACTAAGTTTTGATTAAATAAGAATACTAAGGAAAAGATTTGTTCAAAAAAGTTATATGTATGTTCTAAGGAGGGATTTTACAAGAATGATGATTAGGGAAATAATGAAAAAATTGTAGTTAAGTGTAATAGAAAAATTGCTCTTACAAGAGTTAGATGTATGGCAAAGCTAAAATTCAGTTTGATACAGACTTGAAAAGTGGGTAGTTATTTAATTTGTTGAGGAACATGATCATAAACTTGTATCTCCTTTGAAGTTACATTATTTGCCTATAAATAGGTGTATATTAGTTGTCAAACATTTGGAACTAGAAGGATTAAAAACAACTAATCTTCAAACATTTCAACAAATAAATGTATTGGGTCAACAATTAGGTGGGTATAATATGATAAGATGCACTGAAATTGATATTTATAACTTTCAATGGGATTTTAAAGAAGAAACAAAGATTATGATGCTCAATTTGTTATAGATCATTTTCAACTGCAGAAGGATGCTAATGATAGATTTTTTTATGTAGTAGAGAAAGATGATGAAGGACGATTGAAGCATTATTTTTGGTCTAATATAATATCTAGTTAAGATTTTAAAATATTCGGTGATACAGTTACATTCGATACTACTGTAGACATCCCGATTTTGAGGTGACTCATTGATAATTTTCCAGATATTGCTTTGGATGTGGCTGACCCTTGAATCCCATTAGCCAGACCAATCCTAAACCTATAGCAAGCCCGCAGCCCAATTAGAAATCCAGATAGGTAGGATGGAGCACCTAGCTAACACATCTAGCTAGCACACTTACCTAGCACACTTGTCTAGCACACCTACCTAGCACACCTACCTAGCACACTTACCTGGCACATCTACCTAGCACACTTATCTGGCTCATTTAGATGGCACACTTAGCAGGCGCACCTCCCAGGCGCACATACCTGGCGCCCAGCCAGTTCTCAGGCTGCTGGCTTTCCACCTCCCACGGCTGTTACCACTAGCAACGAATATGCCATAGAATCTTCCAGGCTTTTCGTCTACGAGGCTCCCTGCATTCCCATGAGTTACCCTTGATAATTCCCTATACATAGACCCCATAGGCCATCATTTGAAAGGGTTGAATCATCTTGAAAGAGAGCCTTCTCCAGAATTCTGCAAACACCCACTTGCACTCGAGTTTTTCTTCTTGCATCTAGAGGTATTCTCAGCCCTTCCAAAGCACCTGGGAGCTTATTATCTTGGGTCTTTCTTTTCTTTCTTGAAGGAACATCTACCTTGGACAAGGTAGGCCCTTTTATCTTTCATGTAACTTCTTGTTCTTTTACAATGGGACAACATGTTAATAGCTCCATGATAGGTCAGTTTCTTTTTATATCACAATGAGGATTTTGCTCTAATTTAGTTAATCTTTTTGCAAGATACCCTGTATGATAATCTATGCTTTGATTATAGCATGTTTATTTCGTTTCTAGGAAGC
>JAMKQA010080069.1:0-10141 GCA_024699735.1 Posidonia australis
CACATAGGTCCATCTGGGCCCAAAATTCTTGTGTGAGTTCAAAATGCAATGAATGAGCCTAATTAGGTTTAATAAGGCTAAATGGACCTAAATTGGGTTCAATGGACCTATGTGGGCCTGGTGGGCCCACATGGGCCCCGATAGGGCTCAAATAGGCTTGCATGAAGTCCGATAGGCTTGAAATGATGTGATGAGCCCAAATGGGCTCAACCAAGGTTTAATGGGCCTAAATGGGCCTTCATGGGCCCAATTGGGTCCCCATGAATTAAAAGGCCTAGGTTAGGGTTTGAACTCAGCCAACAGACCCCTCCTGCAAGATTGGTAAAATTGGGGTGTCTACATACACTGTCCCAGAAGACTACACAGTGCAAGAAATCATCATGATAAACATGCAATGAATATATAAAAGAGCATCATGAACACCCAATTAAACAAAAAAGGTGCAAAGAAACATCAACATACAAACAGTATATCAACCTAGTTGCAATGTAGATTTTATTCAAAACATCATGCAAAGCCTACTCCTCCTTGGGTGGCTCAAGGTATCTCCTCCTTGGTGCTTTGGACACGACTGAGAGTGCTCAGGGATGCAAAAGGGTGCTCTGAAAGTAGAGGTGCTGGTTGCTAAGAGTTTGTAAATTGCTAAGAGAGTCTAAAGTGTGATTCATGGGTGGCTTTTAAAGAAGGTGAAGTTGTAAAGCCTTGGGATGCCAAAAGCCCTGGAAACCAACAGACTTGCATAGATTCGTAGAAAAATATTCGCAGATGAAGGTTACAAGCATAGAAGATGGACAGTCAACAACCAGCACTCTGAAAAGTGGTTGTGCACCACCATGGTGCGCCAAGATGGTGCTCCACATTGGTGCTCCAAAATAGTGCTCTCCACTTGGCTGCCTAGATTATTAAATGGACCATGGGCTTGTGGTCGGGGTTTGTGCGATGGTCTTAGGCTAATCAAAATGTCAAATAGGGTTCGAAAGTGGTTAAGCTTGCCGTGTCCAAAGCGACATCCTTCTGGAGAGTTTGCCTACGAGCTGCTTCAAAATCGGGGTGTCTACAGATGCCCCTCCCTGAGCGAGGTCAAGGGACGGAGAGAATGGAGACCGATGCTTAGGGTTGACAGGATACCCCTATTTTGAGGCTACGGAGAGATTATGTTTGCTATAGGCATTGGGTCACTTATTCGGTGGATGCACCGAAAGTCATGAATTATTGCCAAATGCAAAATGCAAAGTGCAGCAAATATGCATGCAAATGCTGAGCCAAATGCTGAAAATGCGGTGCCAATGCAATGATAAGCTTAAATACAATTGCAAGAGCTGATGCTAAATGGAAATGTAAAGCTGATGCTAATGCTGCACACACAAGAATGGGTGCTGAAAATAGATGCAATGCTGATGCTGAAGCAATGTTGCAAAAACCCTGCACACAGGGGGTACCATTGGCAGAAGTATGATAAGTTGTCAGACTCATCAGCTGGATTATTAAGGTTATCATCCTGAGGAGGCGGGTCATGACAAGTCAACCAAATCTTGTCAACCTGGTTACCAGATAGCTTGATGGTTGTCAACCGGGTAGTTGAGGGTACCAGCCCAAAGAAAACAAGGGCATGACAAAACAAATGATTTGTCAAGCAAAAAAGGAGGGCCTATCTACACGGACTTAGGGCAAGCAAAGGGATTTCGCGCCTGCGAAGATCCAAGAGAGAAAAGGATAGGACCCTGACCGCCCGGTCAATGGTCAACTTTGACCATCCGGTCAAAAGTCAAACAGTAGGATTTCGCGTCAGCAAAAACCCAAGGAAAAGGACAGGATAGGACCTTGACCACCCGGTCAAAGGTCAAGCAGTAGGATTTCGGGCCCACGAAAATCCAAGGAAAGCAAAGGATAGGACCTTGACCGCCTCGTCAAAGGTTAAGCAATAAGATTTCATACCCACGAAAATCTAGGAAAAAGGATATGACCTCGACCGCTGGGTCAAAGGATGACTTTGACCGCATGGTCAAAAGTCAAACGGTAGGATTTCGCGCCCGCAAAAATCCAAGAAAAGAAAAGGCTATGACCTTTACCACCCAGTCAAACGTCGACTTTGACCACCCGGTCAAAGTCAAGAAGGGAGAGATATGACCTCGACCGCCCGGTCGAAGGTCGACTTTGACTACCTGGTCAAAGGTCGACTTTGACCGCCCGGTCAAAAGTCAAGCAAAAGGATTTCGTGCCTACGAAAATCTAAGAAAAAGAATATCACCTCGATCGCCCGGTCAAAGGTCGACTTTGACCGTCTGATCAAAAGTCAAGTAGTAGGATTTCGCGTTCACGAAGATCCAAGGAAAAGGAATGGATAGGACCATGACTGCCAGGTCAAAAGTCAAGCAACAGGATTTTGCGCCCGCGAAAATCTAGGCAAAGCAAAAGATAGGACCTTGACCACCCAGTCAAAGGTCGAACAGTAGGATTTCGCGCCCACGAAAATCCAAGGAAAGCAAAGGATGGGACCTTGACGGCCCGGTCAAAGGTCAAACAGTAGGATTTCGCGCCCGCAAAAATCCAAGGAAAGCAAAAGATAGGACCTTGACCGCCCGATCAAAGGTCGAACAGTAGGATTTCGCGCCCACAAATATCCAAAGAAAGCAAAAGATAGGACCTTGACTGCCCGGTCAAAGGTCGAATAGTAGAATTTCGCACCCGTGAAAATCCAAGGAAAGCAAAAGATAGGACCTTGACCACTCGATCAAAGGTCGAACAGCAGGATTTCACGCCCACGAAAATCCAAGGAAAGTAAAAGATGGGACCTTGACCGCCCGGTCAAAGGTCAAACAGTAAGATTCCTTGCCCGGGAAATTCCAAGCAAAAGCAAAGGATAGGACCTCGACCGCCCGGCCAAAGGTCAAATAGCAGGATTTCGCGCCTGCGAAAATCCAAGGAAAGCAAAAGATGGGACCTGGACCGCCCAGTCAAAGGTCAAACAGTAGGATTCTGCGCTTATGAAAATCCAAGCAAAAGCAAAGGATAGGACCTTTACCGCATGGTCAAAGGTCAAACAGCATGATTTCACGTCAGCGAAAATCCAAGGAAAGCAAAGGATAGGACCTTCAACCGCCTGGCCAAAGGTCGAACAACAGGATTTCGTGCCTGCGAAAATCCAAGGAAAGCAAAAGATAGGACCTTGACTGCCTGGCTAGAGGTCAAACAGTAGGATTTCTCGCCTGCGAAAATCCAAGGAAAGCAAATGATAGGACCTTGACAGTCCAATCAGAGGTCGACTTTGACCGCCGGGGCAAAGTCAAGCAAAAGGATTTCGCGCCCACGAAAATCCAAGAAAAAGGAAAGAATATGACCTTGACCGCCCAATCAAAGGTCGACTTTGACCGCTTAGTCAAAGTCAAGCAAAGGATTTCGCATCCACGAGAATCCAAGAAAAAGAAAGAAAATGACCTCAATCGCACGATCAAAGGTCAACTTTGACCGCCCGATTAAAGTCAAGCAAAGGATTTCGCACTAGCAAAAATCCAAGAAAAAGAAAGAAAATGACCTCAACCGCCCGGTCAATGGTCGACTTTGACCACCCAGCCAAACTCAAGGAAAAGGATTTCGCGCCCACGAAATTCCAAGAAAAAAGGAAGGAGGCCCTTATCCACCTGAAATGAGGAACCGAAAAAAAAAACGATAATCCCTAGATTGTCCCCTAGGAAGGAGATTAGCTCTAGTTGCGCTCTGAAGGGCAAAAGAGTAATTGTGCTTGCTACTGGCTCTATAGCACAGAAACCTGTATTCTTGCTGAGATGTGTGTGAGATATCCTTTGAAAGAACCTTGATGAGGTTCTGATCTCATCTGGCATTGTTTGCTAGTTTTGCAAAAAAGTTAGGGTCTATTCGTATTTCCAAAACTGAGGGACTTTATTGCAAATTGGCTTGATACAAATTTCTGATGACTATATTTGTTGTTATGCTATGATATTTGAAATTCTGCTGAGTGTTTGCAATTTTTTGCTCAAATATGATTTGTCGCCCCTTTGTGGGCTATTTTGTAAATTTCACGGTGTCAGGGGGTTTTCTGCAAATTACCCCATCTGGTGAATTTTTGAAGGTTGTGTGTTTATCCTCTTGACATTTTACATTTTGCCTTTTAGATTCAAGCTGCGGAGTGCTGAGGGTCAAAACACAATTTTCGTGGCCATTTTGCAGTTTAGACCTTGGAAATTAAATTGTTTGCATTACTGGTATATGGCGAGGCCCACTAGATAATTGTTATAACGGCCAAATCATGTTTTCCACGCAAGGATACCCAACCATGGTGACACCAAAACACTGCTCTAATGTTCTGCAAGGATGGGTTGGTACATTAACTACTGAAGATCGTGAGCAACTGTGGATTTGGGGCATATCCTCCTCGTTGTTGAACATTGTCAAGGTGGAGGTGAACTGGCACTAGCTATGTTCTGCGGCTAGATTCTGGAAGTCCGCTTTCCATGTCTTCCGCTTTGGACAGACGGAACTTACTCTCACCTTGGAAGAAGTCCAACGGATCTGTGGCCTATCATTGTACCTGTCACCGCCCGTTGTCATATGCCGTGATAGCTATTCTTCTGTTCTGAGCCAGCTGACAAGCTTATCTCAAAGTGCTTGCAAGAAAAGCCATATCTGCAAAGATGGGTCAGCTACAATGTTGTGCCTGGATTATTTCGACAAGATCACCAATAACCGGGCATCAGTGGGCAGCTTGTGGCTCCACAGTTTTGTAGTATGCTTTCTTGGGGAGCTCATCTTCAGTCATGGCTGGATGACCGTTGCTGTTGAGGTGGCAAAAGTAGCGCTGGCCCTGATCACCCACCAAATTGATCTTGCCCCCGTTCTTCTGGCAGAGACCTATGTCGGCTTGGATCGGGCATTGAAACATTCCTGGAATTTCCATGGTTGCAGTGCCTTAGTGCAAGTAAGTCAACACTATTATTTTAATAATTTACTATGCTTATCTTAACTGTGCTCTGCTTCTTCTTTTTTTTTGACAAACTTGGCTTGCTGCCCACATGGGGGTGGAAGTCCTGCGCCCCCAACACTCTGTCTTTGACTCCTACAATCGTACCAATCATTCACACACACTTCCTGGAGTCCACGAGCTATACGAAAGATTGCAGAATCTTACTGAAGATAATGTGGTTTGTCGCATTCTGTTTACAATTGCGAAGCCCTTCACTGTCTTCTTTAACTGTAGCGACATGCGTCTAGTTGTCCTTCTGGAGCTAACGGGCGGTGTGGAATACCATCCTGTCCGTATCCTTCACCAATTTGGCTTTTTCCAAGATTCGATTGAGCAAAGCCCTATGCCCAACCGCTTTAAAAGATACATCCTCGGTTCTGATGTAACAACCTCTAAGTTAGCCCGCCTAACACGTGGCGGCATTCAATCTTCTGGTCTTGCCATTACTGAAGGTTTGGGTTGCACAGTAGAGTATGAGGCCGAAATTCGAGAAACTTGGTCTATAAATTAACTTCCTCTTAGTGGCACTTCATTTACAGGAGCCGGTAGCTCAAAAAAGGCAAGAGTCAACTGATTGTAACTTGAGAGTCCACTACTATCAAGTGAGCAAATCTTGTACAACTAATGAGCTATAATAAAGGGACAATTTTGCTATTGCACTGTGTCACTTCAGATTCTGATTTGGTCTGTGTTGGCAATGAATCTATTCTCTATGTAACAAGCAGCTTGTGTTGGCCCACATGCTCCTGATAGTAGCACTGTCTCAGTGATCTTCTTGACTTAGAAAGGCAGCTGGCATGCCCCTAGTCAAAGACCTCCTTCCATCCAAAGAGTGGTTAACATGCTCCTCGTTGAAACTCCCTTCTTTGCCAATATTCCAACTCAAAGGGCAGCTAGCATGCCCCTGGTTGGAACATGGGCAAACGCCTTGCAAAGCGATGCAAAATATAAAAGAGATGTGATCTAAAATGCTGGATGTCAGATGACTTATGCAAAATTTATGTAAGAGTGAAACAAGATCTATGCATGACGTATAGAAGATATTGGTGCCCTCAGCACCAAGGAAGCCTTTATTGCTCTCACTCAATCAAGAGACCTTTGGGATAAAACGGGTTCCATGCCAAACTCCTAGGGCCCTACACCTACTTTTTTTCAATAATTCATTTTTCTTTTACTCCCTCAAAAGGCATGTTGACCTACACTATCCCTACTTGGAGGTAATAAACACCTAGGCTGAGGAGTGACTGCTCTTTTCAGTTTAACTTAAGGGGTTGCCAGTCCCTTTGGAAGTATGAGCTTGGTAGGTGTACGCTTCAACTCCTCTCCAAGTTACGTGATAGGGGCAGAGTTGTCTCGCATGCTTCTCTCATTGGAGCTAACTTCTATCTTCTCATTGATTTTGTGCTCCGTTGTCAATGCTTTTTTGGCTCACACTCACTCACGACCTATCATTTTCTCTCCCTCTTGAGGTATAGGCCCCTTAGGAATTTGTACATTTCGTCCAATTCCCCATAAATAGTTGCTCCCTCACTCCCTAGGTCACACAGGTAGTATCACATGGGGAGGATCAAAACTCTTCCTAAGCAGGCTAACCTTCCGATTTTCCTCATCGGGCAATGGTTATGCCAATGTTTTCTATTATGATTACAACGCAAACGAAAAGAAAGTACAATGCATGTGATTTATATGATGTGCAGATGCAGTAAGCAAGACACATAGAGATGCATTGCCTACAATGGAATGTTTTGCAAGGCTCGGGAGTGGCTAATGATCACTGGTAATACTTTTTCAGTTAGGAGGTGTTGACGGGCTCTGACTGCTCCCCATGATTCATACCTTAGAGAATGCTGCACCCCGGATAGGACTTCTTTCACAATGAACGTCCACGCCAATCGAGCCCATCTGCATCATCTGTCTTGATAACATCGTCTTCCTCTCCATAAGCAATGAGCTCAGATAGAATTTCTTGCTTAAAGGTTGGATCTGTGATATCAACTGAGAGGATTTCTTCTAATACTATCCCCTAGTGGTGCTTCATAACGATCATAGTAATTTTTGCAATGTGTGACCTCTTCAACCATATGATTGCCTAGGCCAACTACAGATTTAGGGCTCCCTGTTTCTAAGGTTGGTGCATCTCTATTTACATTTTTTGATTTTTCGGGATTTTCAGTTTTTTTTTTTTTTTGTGTTTTCTGAGTTTTCTGCATTCTCCATAATATTTACAAGGGTGTTGCATGCTGGCGGCTATCCTACTACTGACTGATAAGATTGCTGCAGCCTGTACTGCTCGCTGAGCCTAACTCAGGGTCTCTTTTTTTTGCTCCTCACCCCTGAGGTGAGGTTTGAGCTGCCAATACCAACCAGACCCGCCTCCCGGCTAACAGGAGATTAACTCCATTGGCCTAGCGAAAACTTTCTTTGATTCTTGGAGGACTATAATTGAAGCTTGGTCCTAGGGTGGTACTGGTGATTCTGGCTGTGATTCGGAGACAACTTCTTTTCCCTTTCTAACTCTATTGTGCTCTGCTAAGTCTTCCGCGAGCGCTTCCAACTGCTCTTGGAACAGAATATCTAAATCTCCAACTGTGTCATCTGTCAAGCTCTCTGAGTCTGCCTTCTGAACAAGATCTTGTACTGCTGCTGCCTGACGTACTACCGACTGTTCTGACTCTGACAGCACTGTACAACTCTAGAATTGCTCACAGGTCTGCTCAATAATCTACTCTAACTCTGAATGATCATTCTCTGGAAAAAATTCTTCTGGATAAATCCAAACTGCTGGTGATTGTGACACTGAGACTGTGAATGGACTCTGGTTTGGATTCAAGACGCCTGCACTGGTAAAGTTAGTCAAATCGCGGGAAATGATCATCTTTAGGGACTTACAGGAGCACGGGGATCTCTTCCACTGGTACTGACGCTCGTATCCCAATCCTTCTTGCTCTCTCCATTCTTCTACCTTGATTGACTCGACGATTCCTTGGTCGTATTGCCCAAGCGAGGTTCCTTTCTCATATCCCCACTTGTGAAACAAGTTATTGACCATCAAACGGGGATCGTTGCGAACGGCCAAATGGCTGACATGCTCGAGAGCGGGAATGAAATTAACCGGCTCGAACCGGTTGACCCAGTACAGAATATCAAAGAGTTTGGGCTCAAAGTGGATAGTTTGCGGAACTACTACAGAGACCGCCTCAACCTTCTCCAAATCTTCCGCCATGACAACAACGATGTTATCGTCCCAGCAGAACTTGATCATACGGTGGAGAGTTGAGGGAAGGACCTGATGCTTGTGAAGCCAAGGGCATCCAAGCAAGAGATTAAAGGAAGGTTCAATGTCAACGACGTAGAATTCTACGTCAAAACGGGCTAGATCGATTATCAAAGGAATGATCAAGATCCCGAGTGCATCGTGGTGCGTATTATCGAATGCCGTCATCCCTTTCACGGCTAGTATTATGCCTTCGGACTTGAATCCGATTGCACTTGCCGTACTCAAGGGGTAAACATTTAAACCTGCTCCATTGTCTACCAACGTGAGATGGATGCAAAAGCTCCAGTATTGCACAGTGATGAACAAGGAGGAGTTATGATTGGTTCCTGGTGGTGGTAACTCCTGGCTGGAAAAGGAGATTACTTGTGGCGCCGTTATCATACCCACCATACTTTCAAGGGTAGCTAGCTCAATGGTTGGGGACACATGGGCAACTTGGAAGACTCTACGGAAGGCTTCCTTGTGCTCGGCTGAAGTGTGGATCAGGTCCCAAATAGAAATATCAGCTTTAACTTTCTTAAGCTGAGTGGTTATATCTACTGAAGGTTGGTTGTTTATGGTGGGAACGGGTGGAACTATTCTTGGTGAGGGTAGTCTTGGGTTGTGCTTGCAACTGGATAGGAACTAGTGCTACAGGTGATGGAGCTCTAGATGGTTGGGCTTGTGAGTGGATGGGGTTTGGTGTTGGATGTTGGAGGTCTGTACACCCTACCCGATCGTGTTACCTCAACACACATTTCTGTGACATAATTGTATGGAACACGATGCGTGTCATGAGTAAGGGTGACGACAACCGGGGGACAGGCTACTGGCTGCACTGGTATGGCTGGAGGATACGGAACATGGTAGTTTTGGGGTGTTGGTGATGGGATCGGTCCAAATTGTGGCCAAGCTAGGAGACAAACTGGTGCAACTGGTTGTGGGTGTACGATAAGCGGTGCCACAGTGTTCTCCAGCTCGGTGGTAGGACGAATCATATTGATTGATTCCTTGGAAACACCAAGGAAAGAACGATACAACTGGTGGAAAAATGGAGATGATACATCATGAATAAGATCAGTAGGACACACGAAGGATGAGGTAGAATGAAGAAAAAAGACGGAGTTGACTCCCAAGGGACTTGGTGCTCCCAGGGTTGAATGCTGTGGTAACGGCTTGCTAACTATGTTGAGATGTGCTAGGGGTGCTTGTGCGGTTGCTGATGCGGGCACTGGGCCTACCGCCTGCGTGCTAATAACGATGACCTTTTGGTCAATCAAGTCCTGGATTGCATTCCTTAGTGTGAGACAATTGTCCATCGAGTGGCCTGCGACTCGATGGAAATTGCAAAACGCACATGTATTATACCATGCAGGAAGCGGACTTGGTGGTGGGCGAATCTCAGGCAGCTTCAAAAGGGATGCGACTTTAGGGAATACCATGCTCAATGGCTCCACCAATGGGGTATAGTGGTGCCTGTCACGGCGTTGTCACTTTGGTTTTGGATGTGCCAATGGTGGGCGCATCCTAACCAGTGGGGTAGGGTAAACTAGAGTGGCAGTGGGGGTGATGTGTGATGCATGAAGTGTTCTAGGTGTGGGTGTAGGTGCATAAACTACTTGGCACTGAGGGGGTGAATGGACGCCGGTGCAGCAGGGGATCTGATGTAAGAAACTATATTCTTGGAGGGCTCTCGCCTCTTGGGTGGATTGGCATTGTGGTTGTTGTTGTTGTTGCTACTGCTAGTGCCACTATATGAGGAAGTGGCATGTTTGGCAAATGCAGAGAGTGTTAGAAATAATGCATTAATTTTGATGATAACTTATAAGTGCATATTTTCATAAATATTAAATGATGAAAAAGATTATAAGTGTTTTCTGTATAGTTCTCAATTGTATACAAGTGTT
>JAMKQA010080092.1:0-10873 GCA_024699735.1 Posidonia australis
CCCCCCCCCCCCCCCCCCCCCCCCCCCCCCCCCCCCCCCCAGGTGTGGACTGCATGGCGGGAATTGTGGCCACATGCTCTAGCTTGGCGACGAGCTAGATCATATTTACTAAGGTCCTCAAGCCTTCGAGAAGCGAATGACACATGGAGTGGCGAAACAGAGTAGTCATATCTTGGATGATAATGGAGGGGTCCGAAACTAATGTGTCGGACCTGACAGAAAAGAGGGAGTGAATCCCTGAGGTCCCAGGTGCGCCCAGATTAGCATGCTCAGGCAAAGGCTGGCTAGCAATGCTAGGCTAGGGTGGTGCTTGTGTTGGTGTTAGTGTTGGAATAGGTGCAGACCCTACCTCTTGGATATTGATGAGGATGAGCTTGTGGTCAATAAGATCCTGGATGGCATTCCATAGAGTGATGCAATTGTCTGTAGAGTGTCTTGCAACTCTATGGAAGTTGCAGAAAAGACCCACTTTGTACCACCCCAGAAACGTTAGAAGCAACTGTACCTTGGGTAGGTCAACACTAAGGGGGTTGACCAAAGAGGTATACTCCCGCACTAGATGTCACAAACGTCCTAGACCTTGGTACAGTCCTTGCTTTGCCGATGGGATAGGGTACACTGGCTCGACTATGGTGGTGATGTGTGGAGTGTGTGGTGTTCTATGTGTGGGAGCATAAGCTAGCTAATGCTGAGCTGGCAAGCTCGCTACAATTGCAGGCACAGTAGGGAACCCTACATATGCAACGACAGTATTGGGGGGGAATCCCTCTTGTTGTTGAAGTTGTTGTTCACGTCGTTGTTGTTGTTGCTACTGTTGCTGGTGCTGACACTATGGCTAGGGGCGATCGCCTACTTGGCGAATGTAGCAAGTGCGGGAAAGTTGCCGCTACGCAACGAGCTTTCTACACAGGCACCAGCTCAGATCAGGGATGCAAACGGGTTGATTTGATAAATGCTCAGCGGAGCCCCAATGGCTGGTTGTGCTCCCCGAATGACCATCTCGATGGATTCCTTATTAGAGGGTCTATCTCGAACTTGTGAAGCAAGAGCGCACCAACGCCTGACATACTTCCCAAATGGCTCACAGAGCTTCTACTTGACGACGACCAAGTCCTCATGCTTAGGGACTAGGTCGAGGTTGAAAGAATACTACTCTAGGAATGCCTAGCTAAGGCCTTTCCAAGTCTTGATCAATGCCATGTCCAAGGAAGTGAACCACTTCAAGGCAGGACTGGTCAGACTCTTCTGGAAAAGATGGATTAGGAGCCTCTCATTAGCCTGAAGTTGTGCGAGATTGGGCAGCCTTTATCGTTATACTTTTCAAAGACTGGGACTTGGAAGTTCATCAGGAGAGTTGCCTCTGGAATGTAGCAGAGGTCCTAAAACTGGTCAGACTGGTAATCACCACTCTACACTTGGTGAAGTTCTCTTTCTTGGTTGCTCATACTTGTCAGGAGAGCATCTAGGGTCATTGTTGGTGATACTGGCGTAGTTGGGGCAGTTCCTGTGTATACTGTCTAAGTCGAACCTAGGTGCTCCTCTGGATCCACTATCACACCACTTGGTGTCATAGCATGATAGTCGGCATACTCGTGCTGTGGTGTGTTGTGTTGTGCCAAGAATGTTGGGATTGGTATCTAATGCAAAGGAGAGGGAGAGGTAGTATGCAATGTAGGGTGAGGTGCAATGTAGGGGAGCAACAACTATTGTGCTGGCATGGGTCCAGTAGCAATTTGTAGAAGTGCTGAGCTCCAGTCAGACCCAAACGCTGACCACAAGGTGATGGAGTGAGATGTTGTGTTGTGGGTGGTGCAGGAGTGGAAGGTACGATCGACACCCTCATTGTCGAGGTAGTTAGGAGCTAGGGCAATGGCTAGGGCAGAGGTGCAGTGGGGTTAACCTGAGAAGCCGACAGGGGCTGCAAGAGGACCTCAGGGGTTGCAAGAATGGAAATGGACAAAGCAGGATTCAAAGTGAGAGCCATGCTCTACAACTTCTAGGCAAGAGCCAGGAGATGCAGCCAGGTCAGAGGATGACCCTTCGGTGGCAGTACCAAGGTATAGGAGTAAAAAAGTGATGGACGTCAAAGGGAGTTAGAAGCTGGACTACCCAAAAATAGCCAAACCTACTAGAGAAGCTGTTGCAGCCGACTGGGGGGTAGCGATAACAGAGCTCAAAGATGGGACAGAGATAGATGACTCTAGGGCTGGAGAGTTGGTCACCGTGAGAGACTTGGTGATGGGTCCTAGACCGATTAGGCTCTACCAAGGTCTAGAAATAGTAGGCAAAGAGGCCCTAAATACTTGGAATTGGTATGTGGGCAGAGCAGAGGGTACAACAGATGTCACAAGAGTAAGAGGGATTGAAGTCGACATCCCCTTTTTAACTGCAGTGAGAAGAGGCTCGTTGAAGCACTGGCCCATAGTGGAGTTGGAACGAGTGCGAATGGAACTGTGTCAGTAAGGAGGAGGACAGACTCTACGGCGAGCTATTGTCGATGTTGACGAGTAGCCTAGAGAGACAGTTGAGAAAACGGGGCTAAGAAGGAAAGTCAGTGAAAGGGGACTCAAGCTCTAGCTAGCGAACTTGTACACTGACCTAAGCAATAGGAGAAGAAGATCAGTACAAAATAGTCTGAGCACACAAAATGCAAAGATTATTAAGATGGAATGAATGGCACACATGCATATGGATGCATCTAACATGCTCTCTCTCACCAACTAAGTGTGTCCTAGAAAGGCCGTCTACTCTGGACTTCTCTCAATAGGTTCCTGGGTCTCCGACTCAAGGTAAGAAAGTAAGGTCCCACCCCATGCCAAAGCTATGGAACGGTGGTGCGTTAGGAGCCTCAACCCTGCCAAAGCATGGGTTGTACCCTCTACTAACACCGACATGAGCCAAGACAAGGGGGATAGATTGGCATCCCGTCCTATGCCAATAGCAATAGAACGACAGATTGAGACCATCCTTCACAACTATAGGTGGACTCAAAGGAGAGAGAATGCATGACCCTATATGCTTCAAGCATGCAAAATATGTTTTAATGGCTTTTACTGGAATTTTATTAAGCCATGAAGGGGAGGTGAATGCTTTGTCTCCAGTTTTGCCTAAACTCTTGGTTTCTCTTGTAAGCTTTTATTTTAACAGGAATGGGAGGCAAACAAGTCACTAATTGTCCTAGATTAATGACTGGAAAGGGAAGAAAATCAAACAACATGGCATGCACACATCACACATCAATAAAAAGGCATGAGCATAGCATGTGCCTATGTTGTGATCATACTTGTGTGCAAGGAAACAAACACCAAATCAAAAGGCATAATATCATGGCATGTGTAAATGTGGTGACATAGCATCTGTGTAAGTAAAACAACCACATCACAAAAGGCATATCTAACATCAAACAAGGCAAACAAGGATAAACTGACAAGCAATGCCACACAAATAAGAGCAAAGAAAAGACTATAGCTGGAGTCTCAAATCACCGAAAGAGTCACCGGCTACGTGGATGCTACTCATGAAAGGGAAAGAGAAAGGAGGAAGAAGCAAAACCACAAATCATGGATAATGAATAAATTAGAGTCACCACCTAGTCTATTAAGAAGGGAACCGGAAGATGAGGAAAACCAGAAGTAAAATGGAAGACAAAACACACAAATGGAAGATAAAACATAATGAGAAACGCGAAATATGGAAATTCATGCCAATGGATGTGACACAAAGGCCATTGCGAGCCAAAAAGAGGATAAGAACTCCTGTTATACATGGGGAAGGTGTTAGGCATCGCTATACGGCCGATGAATCGGTCTTTCTTGATTTGCTCAACTATTTGTGTGGGTATGTCGGCATGCTTATGCCAATTTATGTTTCCCTTTAAGCTAAATGATGCTAGGATGCAAAAATATGATGCAATAGTTACAAAACAAGAAAAATGTCTGAGTGGAAACCAAACATGGATGCAAGGGGTTGGATAAACAAGCAAGGGGACTCAGTCTAATGATGGCCAAAGTCCTTGGAAAATTCACACAAGTAGTCCATGTAGGTCCATCGTGGGTCCAAAATAGGATGCAATCATGAGACTTCTCATTGTCCAAGGAAATTGTGCAAAAATCTAAAATAGAAAAACAAATGCATGGCAGTAAAGAGTAACTAATAGGGATCACAGGAGATCAAGCTGCATTGAAAAATTGGAACAAGAGATGATCAATTTAGAGGGGCTAGGTTGGCCCATGCTGTGGACCATGGAACCTGCGCATAGGGCTTGCGACATCAACCTAAGACCTAGAAAATATAGTAGTCAGCCATCCTTCATTGCTTTCCCCAAGTCAATGAGTGTATGCAAAATGGAAAGATAGACATGCAAACATGAAGAGGGATCATCCACATCCAAGAAAACACATATTACAAACATCAAACAACACTGGGTTGTTCCTACCACCTTCGGCCATTTCCATCAGACTGGACAAGTTCCACCGGCCATGAATGGGGTCGGTGGCAGTTGTTGACCATCCGGGGTCCACGGTATTGTCGAGGGGTATACAGGGAAGGCCCAAGAAGCAAGCAAAATGTATGTATGAATGTGTGTCACTCTCCCCATCCCACTTGGATCTCGTTGACATCATCCATGTCTGTCCAGCCATTGTAGACAATCAAGGGTGGTTAGGAGGAGTTAGGAAGATTGAATGGATGAAGAGGAATGATAGGGGTGCCAAGTGAGAAGCCTGACCACACAATCAAAGGCCATCGGCCTTACGTGGGTCAACGGCTCTCCACCAGTGGAATGCTATGCAAGGATGAAGTGCAAAGCAAAAACCAACAAGATTTGGGCACACTTAAAGCTTCTAAGCAAGGAGGAGAAGTAAGGGGCTAAGTGGGTACCTGTTTGGAAGCCTTCGAACTCTTCCTAGCTTGGTTGGACATGTGTCTTCGGTAGAAAGTGAGGAGAGGCAATCAGCGGTTGAAATGGATGGTCTGGGCTATGAGCAACAAGGTGGGTATCTAGTCGTCACTGATGGAAGGTGTGGAGGGAGTTCAAAGGACTGTGGTGGTTCAAGGATGAGGCTTGAATGTTGGGTTTGAACAGTGTCAAGTGGGCATCCATCGAATTTCCAAAGGGAAATTGAAGGGCAACAAGGGGCTGGAGGACATTGAGTGAGCTTAGGAAGCAAGGGTGGATGTGCAGTGGATGTGTGGGAGTATGCAACAGGCAAAAGATCCAATCGTAAGAGACGTGGAGGGCTTAAATAGAGAGGTGGTTTGATCTAGAGCTATGGATTTCCAGTTGGCCTCATCCTCCACTTGAGATTCAATCATGGAGGCATGATAGGAAATTAAATCCACATGAGGGGCTTCATGGTCTGGATGCAATGTGGGACACACGTAGATCTAGGCCAACCAATGGGAGGCAAGGATTTCATGGACCTAAAGTGAATGGATGAGTCTAACCTTCGCTACTGGCACTAACCCAAGGCACCCACGCATCCTAGTCATGCGCATGGGCCACGCTATCGAGTTGGGAGAGTCCTAAGACAGTCTGTACGAAAAGGGCACAAGTCTGGTCAACCAAGCATTCAAGCCATGAAAGGGCTCAAGTGAATTGGTTTCAGGCTTGGTTAGGGTAATGTTGGATTGTGGTTGGAGGGTTTGGGTTTTAAGTGAAGCTTTAGGTGATGACAGTTATTGGGTTGACCGACCATCCAAAGAGGATTCCGCTAGAGAAGCTGATTGTTGTCTGAGGACAAAAACCAAGGTGTCTACACATAGGACACCCACACTCCACACATCACCACCACTGCCAAGATAGTGTACCCCATCACACCGACAAGGCAAGGACTGCACCATGGTCAAGGACGCCTGTGACACCTATAGCAGGAGTATACCCCTTTGGTCGAGCACCTTAGCGTTGTCCTGCCTAAGGTACAGTCGCTTCTGAGGTTTCCAAAGATCCGCCCGCTGCCAAACCCTCTCCCGAGGTGATACAAAGCGGGTCTTTTCTATAAACTTCCATAGAGTCACAGGACACTCTAGGACAATTGCATCACTCTGCGGAATGCCATCCAGGATCTTATTGATAGCGAGGTCATCCTCATGAACACCTAGGAGGCAAGGTTTGCACCTATTCTAGCACCAGCACCAGCATGAGCACCACCCCAACTTAGCATTGTTAGCCAACCTTTGCTTGAGCATACTAATTCGGGCGCACCTGAGACCTTAGGGATTCACTCCCTCTATTCTACTAGGTCCGGTGAATCAATGTCAGACCCCTTTGATCTCATTCAGGATTTGTCTGCTCCATTTCCCTACCCCTTGTATTGCTCGCTCCTCGAGGGCTCGAGGTCCTGAGTGAATATGATCCAGCTTGCTGGCCGCAATTCCCACCATGTAGTTTCCACCAACTACCCCATTTTGCCTGTTACCCAACCCATTGCCAAAGCTCCCTCAGTCGCAACCGTCAATAGCAACCACCATAGTAAGCCTCTCAGTTGCCAAATTGGAGTTGGCTGCCCGAGCACCCATGGTTATCAATATGACTCGGGACACCCACCATGTGCCCTATGACTACACCACAGAAATGTGTGCGGAGGTCACGCAGTCGGGCCAGTTGTACAAGGCCCTAGCTCCAGCATCCAAGAAGCCAACCCCTCCACCGGCACAGCCCGAAAACCCTGTTCCATCTCTAGTAGTCGAAGAAGCTTTGACCAAACCTACTCCCACAACAACCACTAGCAAGCCTACACTCGATATCACTGTACAACTGAAAAAGGTCAAAGTGGATATTTCTATCTGGGACCTTATTCACACCTCAGCTGAGCATCGTGAGGCGTTTCTCTACGTATTCTAGGCTGCCCAGTTTTTCTCCACAATCAATCTGACAACACTAGAATCCATGGTGGGAATGATTGCCACACTGTAAGTCATTTCTTTCTCTATAGAAGAATTACCACCGACGAGGACCAACCATAACCAGCTACTATTTGTGGCCGTGCAGTATCACAACTTCCGTATCCTCCTCACTCTAGTTGACAATGGTGTGGCTTGAATGTCTACCCCTTGCGTACAACAACTAAGCTCAGATTCAAAGTTGAGGATGTCATATTGGTTCGGTTGTGTTTAGCGTAGAGTTCTACGTTGTGGACCTCAAGCCTTCTTTCAACCTCCTGCTTGGGCGCCCTTGGTTGCACAAGCATCAAGTCATTCCTTCGACCTTCCACCGTATGATTAAGTTTGGCTGGGGTGATAGTGTTGTTACTGTCATGGTTGAAAACTTTGAAAAGGAAAGGATCAATTTTGTATTTTCCGTTGCCCTCTAGACTATCTAGTTTGAATCCAAGCCTTCTAATGAGCTGTTTTGGATTAATCAGTTTGAGCTGGTTAACTTCATCCCAAACTTTGAGAGTGGCTGCTACCCACCTGTTCGTAATAATCCCTTCTTGAAGGCTGAAAATCTGTGCCACAGGTAGGGATATAAGAAAGGACGCCACTCAGGTAGAACGGACAAGGGATCGCCAAACCAGTCATTGTAGTGGAACGTAGGAACCGTGATGGTCTTGGTTACAAGTAGCAAGAAGTCGACCAACTACCAAAGATGAAGAAGCTCCCCATTCCATTCGATCTGACTAACTTCGTCAGTGTTGGAATCCTTGACCCCAATCACAGCACCACCTCACCAAAAGCTACACAGTAGTAGGAAGCCCAACCAGAATCAGATGAGTGGGTTTGCATAGATGACTATTATTCAGATGAGAGCCCCTCGTATTCAAAGAGTAGTGACTTGAGCAGCAGTAGTGACCAGCACTACTCGGGTCAGTACTTCTAGCACTACCCTCACCCGTCACAACAGCAGACGCAACAAGCATAGTATTAATGTCAGTTCCTTGCGTAGTTCCTTTGACTTTTGCATCAGTCGTCACCACAACTACAACACTACCATAGATCCCAGTAGTCTAGTCCATCGATCTACCTATAGCATCAGCAGTTCCCTCACAGTAATTCGGCTTGATAGTGGATCAGTCAATTAGTTCCACTGCACCAGCCACTTCGCCCACTTCACTGCAAAATCCAACAGTAGCAATGGCAATACCTCTACCTTGGGCGTTAGTCAGTCAACCACAGACATCACACCCTGTGGAATCATCCACTAATCCATCACTTACGCTAGCAGAAGGCGTAACCAGTAGTCTGACTATCCAGTAGTCAGACTATCCAGTAGTCAGCCTAGCAGCTAGGTGTAGTAACCTCATTAACGCACCTCTCAAGGAATGCAGTAGTCCTTCTAGCATCGTTGCCTATCCCAATCCAGCTTGTAGCTAGAAGCGTCGCACTAAACATAGATATCGGTAGCTGCAGCAGCCGTTAGCCGGCTCAAGCCTATTATGTTGATCTCACCTCTGATGAAGAGGATGGATTAGATGTAGAGGCCTAGGTAGACACAATGCTCGAAGACCTAGAGATCCTTTCCCAAGAGCAGCTTGTCGTGTTGGCAGAAGACGTCGTAGAACAAGATAGAGTCAGGAAGGGCAAGGTAGTAGTCATAGAGCAGGATACAGCACTCACACCTTAGGAGTCTCAAGGCCAATCGGCAATTATGGTCCTTAAGGAGAAAGAGTCATCTTTTACTAGCTCCCATCAATTAGGAGGCAGGTCTAGGTGGTATCTATAACCCATGCCTCACCTTAAGTAGGGTAAGGGTCAGAAAAACAAAACTCTGATTTAGACTTGATGGAGAGCCTTGCTGGGGACCATCAGAATAGTCAAGACAGCGACACCCGTCCAATAAGGTCTTCTCACCAAACGACTGTAGAAATCTCTGAAAATTAAGCAGTGATCAACAAGAGTTTGGCAATAGAGGAAATAGAGTAGTCTAATCCATCACCAAGCTCATGGAAAACAATGTGCAAGAACACACAGGTTAGCGTGACCCTCCTCAAGCACCTTCAAGGCCAAGAGTTAGAGTATCTTCTCTTTTAACATTTCAGATCCCACATTTTAGTGAGAGATCCTATCCAAGCTCATAACCTATGAGGAGGAGGATGACTTAGGAATAGGCAAAAATAGGAAAGTGCCACTAGAGTTCCAGTCCTTTGGTAATGATCTGGAAGGCCCAAACCTCCATGTTGAAGAAGAGACAGAGTTGGTGAACATCGGTACAACAAACAATGTCAAGGAGGTGTGCATCAATGCCTGGTTAACACCACAGGCAAAGGTAGAATCCATCACCTTCCTCCGGGAATATGTCTTCACCTGGAGCTACGATGACTTGGTCCGCTTGGATGTTGAGGTAGTCGTGCACACATTGCCACTCAAGCCTAATGTCAAGCCAGTTAAGCAAAAACTCAGGAGATGGCGACCACAGTGGTTGTTCAAGCTCAAGGAGGAGATCATGAAGTAGTATAAAGTTGACTTCCTCAAGGTTGTCCTTTACCCTGAATGGCTTACTAACATTGTGCTAGTGCCAAAGAAGGACGGACAGGTCCGCATATGCGTAGATTACAGAGATCTCAACATAGTGAGCCTAAAAATGGCTTCCCGCTACCTCACATCGACATCCTGGTTGATAACACTGTAGGGCACATGACGTTATCTTTCATGGACGGCTTCAGGCTATAACCAAATCAGAATGGCAAAATAAGACATGGAGAAAACGTCGTTCATCACCCCCTAAGTGGTCTTCTGCTACAAGGTGATGCCATTCGGGTTGAAGAACGCACGAGCTACATATCAGTCAACGATGACGACATTCTTTCACAACCTCATGCACCAGGAAGTGGAGGTATACGTGGATGATATGATCGCCAAATCAAGAGAACTCGATGACCATTTGGCCTACCTGAGGAAGTCGTTCGATCATCTACGAAAGTACAAACTCCAGCTTAACCCCAATAAATGTGCATTCAGGGCATCATCAGGGAAGCTCCTCAAACATATTATCAGCTAGAGGGGAATCATGGTCGATCCCAACAAAGCAAAAGCAATTATTGACATGCCTCCCCACACAATAGAAAAAGAGGTCCAAGGGCTATTGGGGTAGCTCCAATACATCAGTTGATTTATCAACCAACTCACACTGATTTGTAAACCGATCTTTAAACTCTTGAGGAAAAATGCCCAAATTGACTAGAGCAAGAAGTTCAATGATTGTGAAGCCAAGTACACCACTATTGAGAAGGTATGCCTATCCTTGGTTTGGGCCACACAACGCCTGAGGGACTACATGATGGCGTACCCTGCCCTACTTTTGTGTTGCCATGATTAAATGAAGTACCTATTTCAAAAGCTGGCATTAGTAGGTAGGTGTGTCAAATGACTGGTGTTGTTGTCCCAATATGATATCACCTTCGTCACGTAGAAATTCGTAAAAGAACAGGTGTAGACACCCCAATTTTGCAGGTTGGTAGGTAGTCTCTTCTGGAATGAACTTTTGGTTGGTGGGCTCACAATTACTTTTCCCCAACACCAACTAGACATCCAAACCTAATTTCATCTACAAAACCTAATTCAAAACCCTAGAATTAATCCAAAATCCTAAAACTAATTCAAAACCTAATCCAAAACCCTAGAATTAATTCAAAACCCTAAACAAAATTCAAAACCTAATCCAAAACCCTAAACCTAATGCAAAAATCGTAAACAAAATTCAAAACCCTAACTTAAACCCTATATCAAACCTTAAACCCTAAATCAAACCCTAATAACCTATAACAACTTCCCACTCTACTATAACAACCTTAACTACTTCCCACTCCACCTTAACAACCCTAACTACTTCCCACTTTACCTTAACAACCTTAACCACTTCCAACTCCACTTTAACAACCTTAACCACTTCCCACTCTAACCATAACAACCCATAACAACCTACCTAGCCATTGCAAGC
>JAMKQA010080113.1:0-10406 GCA_024699735.1 Posidonia australis
TGCGCCAGCCCTGCTCACAAATTGCTGAACTCTGGCTTGCTAATGGGTTTGGGGTCTGGTTTAAGGGCTGATCACATCCAAAGCAACATACGGATACTCATTCCTGGGTCACCTCAAAATCGGGGTGTCTACACATGCATTTAAAGAAACTATGTTTTTACAGTAAAAACATAGTCACTAACATATCAGTAAATCACCGAATTCTAATATGAGAGAATCGACCTTGATGTCCCATTATCAGGATTATGACTGATAACGATCGCATAGTCCCTAGAGCACCTCACGAAGACGCCGCGGTCCCCGACGTGGTGCTCGACATTGCTGACAACTGCGCCTTCGGGGATGGACCTGAGGGGGAGCACGTTGCCAACTATGAGGTTGGCCTTCTTCCCGTAGTAGACGAACTGGCCAGTGAACATGCCTTCAGCGGCAACGAAGAGCTCTTTCTGGTGCTTGTACCGGAAAGGGTGGCGGAAAGTGATGCGGGCGAGCGGAGCGTCGCGGCCGGGGTCGTGGACGATCTCGGTGATGACGCCCTTCAGGTACCCGGTGCGCTCGTCGAAGTCGAGGCTCTGGAAGCGAGCGAGGCCCTTGCGGTGGTGGGTATGGGAGCGGAAGACCGACCCTGCTCCCTTCCTCTGGGCGCGTATTACTCTTCCCATGGAGACGGGAGGAGGAGGAGGAGGCGGCGACGGTAGGAAATGGGGAAGAGAATGGAAGGGTTTCGTGGAGCAAAACGGTGGAACTGGTCGGGCAGCACTCAGCAGGCGGCGATCGGTTTTGGAATGGAGGTCATCGGTTTAGATGGTTTGGAGCCCACCCCTAACCAAATGTTAACACTTTAGGAAATATTTAACTTTATGAACATGAGATATGGTAATAAATAACATATTATATATAAATCTTTATAATAATAAAAAAGAGTAGATATAATAACGTATGAGATGTGGTAATAAATAACATAACATATATAAATCTTCACAAAAGAAAATGAAAAGACAATGTGCTACATTAGATGTTAATTTGATATGACATATGCTATGCTTTTAGTATGCTTTACAATAGACTATAAAAACGTATTTTACACAATAAAAAATTTTAAAAAAATAATAATGATGGAAAATAAGAGTGAAAAAAATGAATCTAGTTAATATAGGGCTAAAGAAAAATGGAGGTCATTTTTTATGGAATGTCTAATGTTTAAGACTTTATGTCATTATTTGACATTTATATTTTTTTTCTTGTAATTTGTGTATGAATACAATTGATTGCATTAAACTTAGTAAACCTTCATAAGTTATGTAATAATTAAACAACTATAAGTCTCATGGCATGTTATTTTTTAATTCACTATATAATGAAAGAATGCCATATGCCATGTCACTTGTCATACTCTTAATATATCCTCAAGTCAAATGACACTTCTTTAAGATCTTAAATTATAAAATTATTGCTTTTCAATTGCTTTACCGTATGTGGCATCATTCGGTAAAGCAATTGTTTTAATTTTGTGTTTTTTGTTTTAATACAAGAAAAGCACACAAAAAAGGATTTTTGTATACCTTTTCCAAGTGCCAATAACCAAAGGGACGAATGGAAAAAGTCCATTAACATTTATTTATCAAAAAATTATTATTTTTATTATTTTTTGATAATTCTACGATGACAGACACAATTATTTTCACTTAAATTATCTGTGATAGGCAGAAATGTTATTGACGACAAATGTCATAGTCATTATTGCAACCTGGTATTGTGACAAAGACAACAAACTCTAATGTTGTCGTTTACAATTATTGGCGACGTTTGAAAAGACAACGTTACAACGACAAGAGTTGGATTGTTGCCTTTGGAAAGACGACAGGTATAATTGTATAAATGTCAGCAGTTGCAGTAGTCATCTTTAAACATAATTCTACTAGTGATAGCTCTTAATTTAATAGGAGTCAGGTGACGTATAGCTTAGAGAGCGATCAGATGCAGCTAGCAGGCCACATCTATCGCATCCAGCGACACTTTATCTGCCCAAACCATCACCACTACCAGTCTACCACCAGAGTTAGCAGGAGAATAAGAGCTTCATCGTCAACTTCTTCTTCTTCCAGTCATGGTAATGATCCTCATACCATTCCCCATTTTCACAAGCACAAACCATCATAGTTAGATGAATAGAAGTTGGTTGGCTTGGAAGAAATCAGTAAGCTAGATGCCAAGGAAGTTTTGGGATAATGTGAATATTCACGTGAAGTGATTATTTTGAATGAAGTGACTAATGGATCTTGTTCTACTTTGGTGGGTAAAAATGAGGAGGTTGATGCTAAACTACTGGTTTGATTTTTCAGCTGCTGCTCCTTATGATTTTCCTTCAATGTGCTTATAATTTTGGTATGGATGGAGCCTGATTTATGTGGATTGTTATGTGCTATCTCTTCTCTTCTTTTGTATTTTTTATTATTGACGACTGTTGTACCAATATAGTGTTATCTCTCAGGCATGTGTGATTTGCTCTAGAAAATTTGACATGCGGCCCCAGTATGCCATCATCGCCTGGGGACGCTCTTTATGCAGTTATCTCAAGAAAATTGTTATTTCATAATGTACAAAATGTTGTAAGTTTATCGGTAGCTATTTGGTCTAGTAGTGAAGTTTCTTTATGTTTGTACAAGAGATCAGGAATTCGACTTCCACAGACATCATATATATTACATTACTTGATGGTGATTTCTCATAATCAAATGTTTCAATGTAATATATATCAATTATCGTTTACAAAAAAAAAAAAAATGTTGGTAAGTTTTATTTGCTTGCATCCACAACCACAAGACCATGCGAGTGCATACTCTAGGATTTTTATTGAATGTATCATTTGTCATCCAGTTTGTGTGTTGGTGAATTGTAAGCTATGCTCAAAAAGTAAAGGCTCTTGGAGACTACGAATTCAATGTTTTGATTGTTGTTTGCAAGCAAAATACCTTGTGATAGGTGATATTGTAGTTATAAAGGATGCTTTTCAGGACCAGGTGCAAAGGACCAAGAGCCACAAACCATGTGCCTTCTTGAGCATCTAATGTTGTAATGTATGAGTTGTGTATATATATACACTTGGTAGTTCAATATGCTATTGACATTTTAAACACTGCAAGAAGAATAAGCAATGAATACCGACAATTTGTGTGAAGGTTTTATTGTTTTGTTCAGGAAATATGCTGTTTTTTTTTTTTTGTTAACGGTTTAGATGAATTTTTATGTATGTCCTAGGATTCGAATCCGAGACCTGTGGCGAGTTTAAAGTTCTCTCAGCCACTGTGACATGGAAAAAACAGCATACCTCAGGAAATATGCTGTTCCATAAAAGTTTTTTTAATAGGGTATCTGGGGTTGACATCTTTTTTTAAACTAATCTATTTCTCTTTTGTTATCAAGATTAATGATCTTAATTGGATGCATTTTTCTCTTTTTAAAATAAGATCAAGCAGTTTTTTAAAAACATTTGTGCGAGATAGCTCTTAATTTAGGAGGAGTTTGGAGACGTACCACTCCATGTATTATAAAACATGGTTTGGAGACGTAATTCACACGGAATATCTTAATTCTTCTCCAAGCACACTGGATAGCTGTCACTAGTAAAGGTTCTTGGAGTTTACTAAAAGTAACAACCATTATACATTATTAATTTAGTATTACTAATCTAGTATTTTATAATAATGAAATTATGATTTGTGAAACAAATCAGTTTACAAAAAATGACAATCGTGATGTATTGTTGATTTAATATTACTAATTTAGTGTTATACAGTAATGAAATACTAACAAGAAATAATATTCAACATGTCAGTCTAGTATTATAGATTTGTGAGATAATTCAATAATACTAAACTGAATGTTTTATGTTGGGAATCTAGGGTAGACGTAGTTGACGGACTGAAAGTCTTGAAAATGACGGGAGCTAGTGTAAGAGGCAAATCGGAAAACTTGACGGCAGCATGTGTCCAATTGCTTCTTCTTCCATAACTCGAACACATATGTAAATCCCTGTTAAAACCCAACACTACCACAAAACCATAACAAAACCACCACACCGAAGGACAAATCTCGACGAAGGAATGAAGCGAAGAGAGGCATTGCAACCGAGGTGGCAAGTGTCTGGAGGTAAGGAGGGATCAGATCTACAGAGAGGGGAGGGAGGATAGTGGGATTGAAGGGCCGCAGTGACGACACTTGGGGGCGTGACTTCCCTCAGGTGAAAGGATGGTGACGGTCCAATGGAGGGGTGTGGCTGCTGCAATCAACAAGGGGGAGGCAGCAACGGTGAAGAGTGATGGGTGTACAGTTGGTTTAGGTGATATTTAAAAGAAAACTATGCGTAATTTAGGAAAAGTAGGATCTAGAAAATTTGAATTTCAAAAGAAAACTGGTTTCCATGTTTTATGAGGTATTCTACGTTTGATTTTGATTATTTGATATTGATGAATAGTCAAATTCTAATCTTATCTAAGAGATATTTTGGAGGAAGGGAATAATAGATCATTACTTACACACACACATACACATACACTCACACACACATATATGTATGTATGTATAATATATGTATGTATGTATAAAGAGTATTGAATTTTTTTTTTGTTTTGGCAAATTTAGATCTTCTTTCCCCTCAGACGTTCACCAGCCCCATTTGTAATGTGCTGCCTGCCTCTCGTAGAGCAAACTTCATCACCTCCCATGGACCCCTCCTTACCAGACACCCCCTGACTCTCAGTTGCAATGCGGTGCATGCCCCTTATAGAACAAACCACCTCTCCTCCTGGCCATTGGCGAAAGTAAGAGGGGTCTGATGGGATCTTAGACCCCACAAAACTTTTGTATAAATATTATGTAATATGGGATTATGTTGCAATTTAACAAACAAACAATAACATTTGCATCCTCCAACAAAAAAAATCAAAGTATGCCGTATACGGAACAAAACACCCTGCATTAACACTCTTTCCCTCTCCACCTGCGTTTCCTCCTCCCAGCGGTGGCCACAAGTTTCTCCTCCTCCTTTTCCTCCTCCTAGGCTGCGGCAGCTGCTGCCTTCTCCTCCTTCTTTTCCTCCTCCTCCCAACTCCCATTGACGAGCAGCACCAACAGCCAACCTACAACCTCCTCCTCCTCCCAGTCTCCCACCGATAGGCCGCAAGGCGCAGGCGGCAACGCAGCGTCACAACCCACACTCCCACAGGCCACAACCTCCTCCTCGGCTCCTCCCACATTCCACCAAGCATCGGCACTCACAGCGACGCAGCGTCAGTGCGTCACAACCCAGTACGACAGTACCCACAGCGCCCTCCTCCACCTACGCTCCTCCCACAGGCAAATGACGTCACAACCTCCTCCTCCCACTGGACCCCTCTTGACCTATTTTTGGCACTTGACAAGTATTTAGATTTTAGATGTTCCATTAACAATTTAACATTAAGGTTTTTATTTGTGTTCTATAATTTTAAGTGAAGGTATTTAATCAATCATTCACTTGTTTTGTTTTACCTGGTCTTCTAACTTGTCTTGGTGAAATGATGAAATCTCTTGTCAACTGATGACAAAGTATGTTTATCATATCTCATGAGTCCATGGCCATGATTCTGTTTTCTGTTCTTATTGTTTGCTTTAATCTAAATTCCATACTTACAAAATTTTATTGTAGGTATAGAACAAAAAGAAAATGGAATTGAAGCATCTAATATTCTGAGTTTTCATACTTGTGCTTAATGCTTACAGTCTTTTTTGTCTTGTTTGATCATATTTTCAGATACTTGTTCTTCATTCATAGATAAGTTCTTGATAAAAGGGAAAAAGAAAATCAATGAAAAAACCGACAATAGTCACACTTCTCCAAAGAAAAAGTGTATAGAGTTAAATCTGAATGATCTTCCTTCTGATCCTAGTTTAAGGTTATTAATATCTAACTATCTGTTCAATGATCAAGATAAAATTCGAAGGGCTTATCTACAAAGACCACCTTGTCAACCTCGCCACCATAATTTTTCTTTCAAGTTTATTATTAATCAAAATCGAGAGTTTTCACCAACTTGGTTTAATCAATATCTTATTTGGCTAGAATATAGTATTGCAATGGATGCTATGTTTTGTCTCTTTTGCTTTCTCTTTAGATCATCCAATAATAAATTTGATGCATTGTGACAAAGGATTTTAGTAAGTGGAAAAGAAAAGTAGATTACAAACACATGTGAGAAATCATAATAGTGTTTACAACATAGCTAAGAGAGCTTGTGAAGCCTTAATGAATTAAAAGCAGCATATTAAGACTTTTTTTTCTAGACATTCTAACAAAACTCGTCAAGAGTATAAAAAACTTCTACAAATAGTTGTTCAGAATATTTGTTTTCTTTTGAGAACTGGCTTACATTTTTGTGGATATGATGAATCACAGAATTCAAGGAATCGAGAAAACTATATGGAATTATGGAGACATCTTATTCTTCTCCATGAAGAGTACAAAAACATGTGGGATAATACTCCTAGAAATGATAACTTAACTTCATCTAATGTCCAAAATGAGATTGTTAATTGTTGTGCAATAGAAACAACCAAGCTTTTTATTGAGGAGGTCAAGGATATCTTTATTGGTTGATGAAGCATGTGATGTTTCCAACAAAGAACAAATGACAATTGTATTGCATTTCGTGAACAATAAGAGTGGAGTAGTTGAAAAATTCTTGGGAATTGTTCATGTTACTGACACAAAAGCTATAACCTTGAAGACTGTTGTGACCATGCCAACCTGGAGGTCCGGCGCGGAGTCGCGCCAGAGGGAGGAGATCACAACCATGCTAAGATGGCGAAGGCGCAAGATAGGATAAAACAAAAAGAAAAGGAATTGTCACCTAGTTTTTTAAAGAAAAGACGAGGAAAACCACAAAAGATCGAATGTATGAGATGCAAATGCGAAGGCTTGGTGTCTGCTAACCAGAGGACAGGTAAGGATTCCTATTACGCACGAGGAAGGTGTTAGACACCCTCGTACACCCGAGGAACTCAGTCTTTCTAGTCTAAGTCGCTTGCTAAAGGTTGGATAAATGTTTACTAAGTTTAGATCGTGCTTTAAACATGCCAACATGTATGCCATGATGAAATCGCAAAGTATGACATGACAAAGAAAATCACATGAAATGATGAGGTTTTTGTAAATACCGCTTCAGAAAACCATATTGATATCAAGAAGATAAAAAGTGAAGTCAACCTCAAATCCTCAAAAATATGGAAAAAGTTGTGAAAATCAAAGGAGAGAAATAATCTGCAAATAGGCTAATGTAGGCCTTCCGGTCAATTAGTGTACACCCTAGGGCGATGAAATCCAAATTAAATCAAAAAATACGAAATGTTGGACTAAAGTAGATCCAATCGCAATATGGAATGAGAAATTCTGAAAGCAACTTGAAGAAAGAAATCCCCAAAAGAAAAACATGAGACGGGCTCGCTACATGAGGGACGGGTGCATAAATATGATGGAAACTATATGCAATGGGTGAATAAATGCCTAAATGTGTAAAAAGTGCTAAAGGATGACTTGGACAAGGATTAGATAGGGCGCCTGAGTGCGAAACTAAAGTGCATACATAAGAGTTAGAGACACAGGGGCAATTCGATCATTTCCATGGCCAAACATGTACAAAACATCTAGAAGGTATTATTTGCAAGAAAACATGAAGGAAAAAAACAATAACGTGATGTAAACACAATAAAAGATAAATATGAGGACTAAAACGTAAAATTCACAAAAAGAGCGAGAATCTGGATGAAACTATATTCATGGCTTCTATTCTAACATACATATGATAGTTCCAATGTCAATGTGGCACTGAGATGTGAAAATTGCACTTGGATAATTTCCTGAAAATTCAAGGCCTAAAGTGCAAAATTCACACATGAGTGCAAACGTGGTTAAAATGTGAGACTAAAACTCAATTCCCAATGAAAACATGATTTCTAAATGTACTCTATGATTAAATGCAAAATGTGAAATGCAATGAGTGAAAAATACCCAAAATATGCAAGAAAACATTTTAAACCCTAATGATGTATTTAGAAATAATCTAAGGGCCTACATGCAAATTGTATGTACTCTGGAATGATTATTAAGAAACAAGGGGCTTGTGCACAAAATTCCAGGCGCCTGAATGTGATAAAAAATGGGATTTTATAATGATCAGTGTAATTATGACATTTATTATGGTTCAAGATGCAAAATTCGTAGTGAAAACTCATTTTTTAATTTTCTGAGGGCTTAATGCAAATGGTCAGGACCTAAGTGTAAATAAAATTCAATTTTTAGGATGGCCAGTGTGATTTTTAAATCTTTTAGGGTTCATAATGCAATTGTACAGGGGAAAACTCATTTTAAAATGTTTCTAGGGGCCAAATGCAAGTTTTCAGGACCTAAATACAAGAACAATATGAAAATAGGGACCTAAGAATGATAAAATATTCAAGAATGCATTAAAAATAAAAAAAAACAAAGATGTAAGGAATTGTATGCAAATTTCACAAAGAAAATAAAAGAATTGAAAGTTTTTAAAACTGCAGGAACTAAAATACAAAAGGGCAAGACCTAAATTAAATGAAAAGGACCTAACTATAATAAACTAAGGACCTATGAGTAAACAAAACTAAAACTAAAGGGGCTAATCCTAAAAAAGTCTTCTTCGAAGATCGCCGGAGGATCATCGGCATTCTTCCTTTGGCGATCTCTCCGGCGATGAAGTAGCGGCGATCTAGCGACGAGGGGAGGCGAGTGACGGTCCTGGAGGTTAAAATGGGGCATGGCGGAAGTCCTTGGCGCGACAGTAAGGGCTGAGGAAGCCTGAGGAGTCCCCCCCACCTCGTGCTCCAGCGAGGCTCTCCTGTCGGCGACGGAGAAGATGACAGCGAGGCGACTAGGGTGCTCTGGCGAATGGAGCGACGCGGCAAGAGTTGGGGAAGCACCAAGGAATCACGGCAAGGCTGAGGGGAGCGTCAGTGAGGCCCGGGGAGTCAGAGGTGCTCCTCCCATCCCCTGCGTCGGCGATAGTGACTGCGGTAGATCGTCGGGATGCAACGGTGATCTTGGCGGCGAGATGGAGACCCTTCGAGGTTCGTGGTCGTGCGGCGTGCTCTCCGGAGCGGTGGCATTAAACGGGGATGTTCGGAGCTCCGTGGTCGACTCTGTGGTGGAGGTCGACGATCAGTGGTGGCAGGATCGGCGACGACGTTGGTCATGAACTCCCGGAGGCTAGAGAGAAAGAGGAGAGAAGAAGAAGAGGGAGGAGAGGAGGAGGAAATGGAGGAGAGGCCCTCGGGGGGCCTCGACCGAGGCCAAGCGACCTGAAACCTCACTGGTGGGCTGAACCCACCACCGGAGGTGGGTCGACGACAGGTAAGAAAGGGAGTCACCGTCGTAGCTCAATTCTAGGACCCTAGGGGATTCTACAAACCTAATGAATCAGGAAAAAAGAGAGGAGGGGAGAGTAGTTACTTGTCGTGTGGGGTGTCCCTTCCGACGAGACGGTCGACAGCGACGTTTGGGAACGGCTCCGACGGTGCCCTAGCTGGGGCTCCAGGAGGCAAAAAATAAGGTTGGGATCGCTCTGGAAGGTGGGGCTGGCTTCACTCGTGATATGGGTCTCAAGAGGGCAGGTTGTTGCTTCTAGAGGGGAGGTTCGCAATGCGTTGACTGTCAGCGGTGAGGAGCTTTTAAGCTCCGACAGAGGCCTCCTCCACCATCGATCTCCTCCTCTTGGGGCCAGCGCCGTTGGACGGGGCGCATGACGGAGAAGGAAAGCCCAGTGATCTCACGGGAGCAAGCTGTGCACCGAAATCCGGGATTGACTGTCGGAGATCTCGCCAGAGATGTCGAGATCGCCGACGGTGAAGCTCATCGAAAATATTATTTCGTTTTATAAGGTTTTCTGGTCTAAACATTTATTAGGGTTATTGGGCTACAAATGGACTTAAGGTTTGTTTTCTTTTGTTTATTTCTTTTTTTCTTTTGTTTTGTGATTTAAAATTAAGATTAATTTGATGATTTTTAATTTGATTTGGGGATTTGGATTGATTATTTGTGTTTTAATATTTCAAGTTGATTAAGGTTTTATTTGATGATTTAAATTTAATTAAATGATTTGTCTTGGTTTTAAATGGATTAAATTGTTTTCTTTTGTTTTTTGGTTTTGGATTTATTTGAATTCTGATTTTGATTTGGTTAATTTAAATCTTGGATTTGATTAAATTAAATTTAGATTTCACTAGTTTTCACTTGATTTAATTAAGTAGTTTATTTAGGTTTTGATTTTAAGTTTTAAATTAGGGTTTTGTGATTAAATTTGATTTTTAATTTTGGGATTTAGGGTTTAATTAATTAGGGTTTT
>JAMKQA010080121.1:0-10639 GCA_024699735.1 Posidonia australis
CAGTCCCCCTTCCCAACGGTCGATCGCAAGCATTCGGCCGTCCGAAAACGGTCGACCGAACTCAATTCGGTCGTCCGAAATCCCCTGATTCGGTCGACCGAACCATTTCGGTTGTCCGAATCAGTGAACCAGGGGACTTCCTGAGGCATTTCGGTATGCCGAAACCAATTCGGCATACCGTTTTCTGCCTCCGTAGAAAACGCTTCAGGCCAAATTCCTCCCTTTCTCCCCCAAGTGGGAGCTAGGATCAGACCCTCCAATCCAACACCATAAAATCTCCAAAAATCATGAGACATAGACCTTCAAGTCTACTACAAAACCCCTCAAACAAAACATCATTTCATAAAACATGCTTTTCTCACGAAAATCACAAAACCATTAAGCTCAAAACTTGACATTTCGCATGCTTCCACAATTTCCACAAAACCCATGCATAAACCCATAAAAATAGCATGATTACTTTCTAAACATGTTATAAACACAATCACAACATTTCCCCCATTTTATGATGATTTAAACAACATTTCATGCATTATCCCAACTTTTGCCTTAATATGGCAAACTTAACCAGAGAAGGAGAGGAAACAGGGACGCGTACCAGGCTCTCGCGAGCTCCCCGCGTGCCCTACGCGCTCCGGCGAGGTTGGGTGCAAGCTTCCTCAGCTCACCGCACCACCACAGGCCACGCTCTTCCGCAACCTTCCCGATCCTCACGCCCTCCCTCTGGTTCTCCCCACACTCGCGGCTCGCGGCTTCCATCACAGCCACTGCGCCACCTCCTCCTATGCCCTCCCGCGTGCTTGCCATCCAAGAATCTCGCCGACGTCCACAGCTGCACCAACGCTGGACGGAGGGGACGGGTCGTGCAGCTCCCTCTCCCGCTAGGGCTCACGGGCTCCCCGGAGAAGGAAGCAACAGGTCACGGGCGTGGAAGGGAAAAACTCGTGGGCCAAAATGCCCCTGCACGGCTGGAAAAGCCAGCCCAAGGCCCAAGTGGGTCCCACACGCACGATTCTCGAGACAGAACCGACCCACCGACCACAGAAACACACCACAAGGAGAAACCAAGGGCACAACACACAGGGAAGAACCACAACCAAACAACTCAAACTGAATTAACCATTAATAAACCATATTCAATAATGACAAGAAATTCATGGTTTAAATAAAATGGAAAATTCCAGACATAGATGTTACATTTTCAAATATTGGTGATATGATAAGGACAATGTTGAAAAATAAATACAATAGGAGTAAGCATTTCCAAAAAAGGCTCCCTAATGTAGATTTTTTTTCTTGATGTTTTATGTACAATTTATGCAACTAAAAAAACTATCATTTGAGAATAAACTAGCAATTTTTTTAAATGTTTGGTAGAACTTTCGATGAAATAATCACTTTTTTGGATAAACTGCATCAAATAACTTTTACTAAACATTGCCTTAAGGTTTAAAGTCCATCAATTTACTATCTAAAGTTTGTTTATTTAACAATAACCCCTTATGTCCCACTCACGATAGTGGCTAGTTTGCTATAGTAAAGATCACATCTCGTGCATGTATGAAGAAACTTTAGAAATAGAACTAAAAACGAATTGTATGTTGCTGGTTGATCGTTCTTCAGTCTACTTAGAAGGAGATTATTAACCCTTCTTTTATGTCATTCCTTCATTTGCAATTAAGGTATGTTTGGGAGAGCTTCTTTGTTTTGAGCTTTTGAATTTTGTATATCATTTTTTATGTTAGAATCAACAATGTTTACTAAAAACAGAATTGAGGGAGCTTCACCCAGAAGTCCATAAGTACCTATTTTACGTGAAAGCATAGAAATCGAGATTATTTTATCTTTTATGATGATTAGGAGAATGTAACTTGTTTGACATTTTTAAATATTACAACTTCTAGTGCTTATATTAATTCTTTCACTAGAAAATTATAAAATCCAAATGGTGACATCCGAGGAGCTCCCAAAGCTAATAGAAGAGATCAGAAAGAGTTGTTTCCCTTCTTCCAATCTAGAGCTCAGAAAAACTATTGTGCCAGAGAAATAATTAAATATGTTGTTCCAATCAAATGGTTGATTTCATCCTATTTGAGTGAGTCTCTCTCTCTACCTATGGGTAAGATGTATACCTTGGTTATGCTTCGATTTCCAAAAAAAATCAACTATATGTTTTAAACTATAAATTGTCTTAAGATCTTATAATCACTGAGCAAAATAAAAAAAAAACTTGATGATGAGGTAACCTACATTGTCAAAATAGCTATAAAGAAGACAAAAGAGTCTAAAAACTTACCTAATAATAAATAAGTACCTCAACAAAGCATGTCATGATACAATAATAAACCACATAAAACATGTGCAGTTATACTTTTTAGAGTTATCACGGAAAATATTCATTGAATTCTCAGAATTTGTGTGTTTTCACAAATTAATATATGTAATTTTTAGTAAAAGTTTTATATCATTAAGTGTGATAAATACTATAAAGCATCTTTTTATTTTCTTCCAAAATAACAAAACTGCTTAAAGATAACAAATCATTGTTAACAACTATTCTTCAATTAGGAGGAGAAGACCAAGAGCCATTAGTTAAAAATGTCACGTAAAGGAAATGAGAGATTGACACAGATGAAGGATATAAGGAGGCGTTGACAGGTGGAAATCCTTGTGTTAATCTCTCGAACACATGGTTAACAAAATTAAGGAGTGATTAACATGTATATGTTCAACATGATATATTAGTATTCTTTGAACCATTATCTCATTAACCTTCTTATATGTGATATGCTCTCAAGTATTAACTTACAAGACTTCATCTTTATAGATGGTTCAACATGGTATTCTTTGAAGCATTATCTCGTTAACCTTTTTATATGTGATATGCTCTCAAGTATTAACTTTTAAAACTTCATCCATTTAGATAAGACATAAACACCCCCATGAATGTTTACAAATTGTTGTGAATTTTACATTTGATTGTTTTTTTGGTAGTATAGCGATTGATTTCTAAATCTTTGGTGAGCAACTGAAAAAGAACGAAAATTGTGTTTTATTCATTTGGAAAGAAGTGGAATATGAGTTATGTGAGTTATAATATTATATTAATAGCATCCTTATTTCTTGATTAATCTAAAGTTCTTTGTTGGAATAATTTCTTAGGTTCAATGAGGATTTACTATCAAACAAGACTTTAATAAGTTATTGGATATTTAATTCTACACAAAAGTAGATGATTCTTGCAAGTTTGTATTGAAAGTATATTTACAAAGAAAAGTAAAGTATGTGAATAATCACAATGTGTAGTTAAAGAAAATGAAATAATTGGACTATTAGTATTTTGTACGCTATTTCTTTCGCAAGGAACATGAAACAATTAAACTATCATGCATCCAAATCACATAATTGTTTGGCATAATGTTTAAATGTTCAATTGATCTTAATAAGCATTTGGTTGTATCTTATATGATGGTTACCTTGTTTGTTGCTTTGCCACTTGTTTAGTATGTAATGTTGAAGTAGACCATCTTCTCTCTTTTTGCAGCATCTTGCATGCTTTCTACTGCGTCTTATACTTGGGGTTCGCAATTCATATCACTGGATGATCTCGACGATCCATCCAAGGGATTCCTCTTCAATGACACCTGCATTATTGAAGCAAAGGTTGATATTCATGGATATATCAAACTAGAAAACTGAGATTGTTAAGACAGAGACATGTAATCGGTAAATATGTATAGCCTCTTGAATGGCTGGAAACAAAGGCTATCACTGTTGTATTTGTTCAAAATGAGCTTTTACTATAGGAAACGCAACCAAGATATTCATGGTACAAAAAACTTTTAATCTCTACGATTGTGTTTGTGTTTTAAATTGTCCAATTATAATTGATAGTCATGGATTATAACTAGCCAATGGTTCTCATTTTCCTTGAGCCTTATTCCTATCTAGTTGTCTTTGAAGTTGTTGAGGCATACACGACAACTACAATACACCAGAAAACTTCTACAGAAAAAGTAAATGGGTACCTTAACTTTTACTTTAGTTTTTCTTATCTTCAATCACCTGTTGGTAAAAACACGAAGGAACTCCAAGGAGGAGCCTCAAACTTGGTGCATCACTAACTAATGAAGACCAATTAAATGTGTGTTAGAATAAGTAAGGGTGTATGTTATGGTTAAATGGGTTATTGGATATCCGTATATCCATGAGGTGTCTAATACCTATATATATGTAATCCTCACAAATTAATAGACAACTTTTTGATTTTCTCTCATAACATGGTACCAGAACATAAGGAGAAAACACAAAAAAAAACCCTAGTCGTCTGCCCCATTGCCGTACTCGCCGTCGACCGCCGCCTCCACCGCCGTCAGTGGCCGCCAACCACCTGTCTCACATCGGATGTGACTTCCCGCCCCCCCTTAGCCTCTGTACCTCCCGCCTGCGTGCCACAAGGCACCTTCCGCCACTGGCAGGCCCATACGTGGCCTGCAGTCCACTGTCGGCCGTCCAAGCGGCCATTCCGCCGCAGTCGCCCGCCGTACGACATCGCCGACGCATGTTGTGTCACCAGTGATGCCTGGTTGTCTCTCCCGTCCACATGTTAGGATAGCCTAGCCCTTCCTGGCCATGTTTTAGGCCCTTCTCTAGTCTCCAGTTGGTGTTGTGAGTGGATACGTCACATCCACACACCATGGTGAGCAGTTAGTCTATTTTTTTCGTAGTTTTCAAACCATCTACTTGTGATTTGCGACTGAAAATCAATGATGATGTCATTCCATGATTCGTTTGTTAAAAATATGAATGATACCTCTAAGAAACTCTCTGGCCCTAACTATCATCTGTGGTCCCAGAGTTTTGAGACATTTGTTTTGGCACACAAACAATTGAAACACCTTACAGATCCTCCTCTGGCTATCAAATCTGGTTGGCCGATGATGTGGCAGTTATTACTTGGATGGCTAACAGTATGAAGCCTTCTGTTGCGCGTGGTGTCATATCATTGCGACTAGCAAAGAAGATTTGGGATGCCCTTCGCCTCACCTATGAGCATGAAAAAAATATTTCTAGAGTCTATGAGATTTATGAGCAGCTTTTCACTCTACGGCAGGGAGACAGATCTGTCTAGAATCTCTTCACTGTTCTTCGAGCCTTACTAGAGGAGTTGGATATTCATCAGCCTCTGACAGTTGATATCACCCCCGCTTGCCTCAGTATCGTGAAGAGTTAGCGGTTGCTGTGTTTCTCTCTGCCCTGAATCCAGATCTCAGTTCCCAAATTCGGGGACAGGTATTGACTACTGATGTACTACCAGATCTTCATACTACGTTCAACAAGGCTATGCGGGTGTCTACTACTACTTCTCATACAGTGTCAAGAGACTTCTAACATGACAGCCACCCATAGACATGGACGTGGTAGTGCGCGAGGACGACGTGGTCATGGCGATACTGAAGGACGGCCACGTTGTACACACTGTGGACGGTTAGGTCACCGAGTTGAGCGATGCTGGGATATTATTGATCGTCCTCAGACGACAAATGTGACTATAGAGGCCCCCATACCTATTGCTACTACTGAGCCACCGACATTCACTGTCTCACAGGCTGATTACGAGCGACTTCAACAGCTAAAGGTCACTGACTCCACAGCCACAGCCACACATGCCAGCACTTTAGGTACTAATGTCCTATTTGCCTCGAGAGACTCCTCCTGGATCATTGATTCTGGTGCCTCCTCCCACATGTCAAGTACTCGTAGTTTGTTTACACAATTATCCCAATTATCTGATATTCGGACTGTCGCAATTGTTGATGACTGAACTTGCCCAGTTTCTGGTAAGGGAGTGGTCCACGCCTCTTCACAGTTCTCCCTTGAGAATGTCCTCTTTGTCCCTGATTTTCCTGTAAATTTATTGTCCATTAGTGTTATTACAAAACAACTAAAATGTAGCGTAACCTTTTTCCCTTTTCACTGTACCTTTCAGGATTTACAGAAGGAGAGGAGGATTGGTTTAGACCGTGATCGAGGAAATGGAGTGTACCTGCTAGTTCGTGATGCGATTCCTCAAGATTTGACTTCTACAGCATCTATTGTTGAGTCCTCTTCCTTGTGACACAATAGACTGGGACATCCATCTCATCAGAAACTCCAGCAGCCTTTACCGTGGCAGTCTGTGTCTCGTTTTGATTGTGCGTCGTGTCAGTTAGGTAAGCACCATCGTGTTTCGTTTAAACAGTTGCGTCTTGTGTCCAGTAACACAACATTCGAGTTGATTCATTGTGATGTGTGGGGTCTATCTAGAGTCCAGTCTGTGTCGGGTCATAGGTACATTGTTTTTGTTGAGTCCTCTTCCTTGTGGCACAATAGACTGGGACATCCATCTCATCAGAAACTCCAGCAGACTTTACCGTGATAGTCTGTCTCATTTTGATTGTGCGTCGTGTCAATTAGGTAAGCACCATCGTGCTTCGTTTAAACAGTTGCATCTTGCGTTCAGTAGCACAGCATTCGAGTTGATTCATTGTGATGTGTACGGTCTATCTAGAGTCCAGTCTGTGTTAGGTCATAGGTACTACGTTGTTTTTGTTGATGATTTTTCTCGAGTGTCTTAGATATATTTGTTGAAAGATCGAAATCATATTCATGATGTACTCAGAAATTTTCTTAATGAAATAAAGAATCATTTCGATGTGACTTCCAAGTATTTGAGAACTGACAATGCACTTGAGTTCATACATTCTAACATCAATTCTATGTGTGCATCACTAGGTATCATCTATCAAACATCTTGTCCTCATACCTCCCAGCAAAATAGGATTGTAGAACGTAAGCATAGGCACATTTTAGATGTCACTCGTACACTTATAATGCATATGCAGGTTCCAAAATATCTTTAGGCTGACGCTGTGCTTACAGCCACTTAACTTATCAACAGGATGCCTGCTACCCTACTTGGTGGGGAGGTTCCAATTCATCGTTTAGAATCCATCTTATTTAGTCTAACACCCAGGATGTTTAGGTGTGTGGTCTTTGTTTAGGACCTTTCCCCTGCGTTGGACAAACTGTCTCTACGTGCAATTAAACGTGTTTTTGTCGGTTATTCGTGAACTCAAAGGGGTTATCGGTGTTTTCATCCTCCCACTCGTCGGTATTATGTTTCTGCTGATGTTGCTTTCTTTGAGTCTGAGTCATATTACAATGTTCCTCCAACGTCCAGTGTGTCTGTCCCTGTTCCCTCGGTTGTCGAGTTACAACATGCTGATCCTCAGTCTACACCACTCGTTCCACCACCAACTTCTTCATCCTTGCAGGTATATCGTCGACGACAGCAACCTCCAAGGCCTTCTCACGACGGACCATCCTCCTCTGCAGATGCAAATCCGCCTACCAGTTCCTCAGACATGCCTATAGTTCTTCAAAAAGGTACTCGTTCATGTACAGTTCATCCTATCTCTCATTTTGTATCTTATGACGCTCATCACTCTCGTTTCCGTAACTTTACCTTATCCCTCCATTCTCAAACCATTCCTAAGAACTACGGGAGGGCACTTTCTCTTCCACATTGGAAGACTGTTATGGATGAGGAGATTGCCGCACTTACTAGTCGTGGCACATGAGAGTTAGTGGCCCGCACTGCTAGGGCTACAATGGTCACCTGCAAGTAGATGTATACTATCATATACAAAGTAGATGGCAGCATTGACAGATACAAGGCTAGGCTGGTTGCTCGAGGTTTTACTCAGACATATGGCATTAATTACGAGGAAACTTTTTCACCGATTGCTCGTCTCAATTCTATTCAGGTATTGTTGTTTCTTGCATTGAACCATTCCTGGGATATGTACCAGCTTGATGTCAAGAATGCCTTCCTCTATAGCGATCTGACTGAGACAGTCTTGATGGAGTAGCCTCCAGGGTACGTTGCTTAGGGGGAAGATTGTGTATGCAGATTACGGAAGGCTATTTATGGTTTAAAGCAAAGTCCCAGGACGTGGTTCGAAAAATTTAGCCAGGTGGTGCTTGATGGTGGTTTTCAGCGGTATGCAGTGGACCACTCAGTGTTTTATAGGCGTACAAGTCGTGGATGTGTCATACTGGCTGTGTATGTGGACGACATTCTAGTGACAGGGAGTGATACAGAAGGAATTAGAGAGGTAAAGGTCCGTCTTTACAGACATTTTGTGATATTTTCTAAGGATTGAGTTTGCATATGGACATGGTAGGATGACTTTATCACAGAAGAAGTATGTATTGGATCTCTTAGAGGAGACAGGTCTTCTAGGATGCAAGCCAGAAAGCACCCCTATCGAGCAGTCACCACCTTTTTGGGATAGCAGTTCAAAACTACTAGAGGATCTTGATCAATACCGTAGACTGATTGGCAAACTCATTTACTTGACGGTGACACGACCTGATATTTCTTATGCAGTCAGTCTTCTGAACTAGTTTATGCATGAGCCTAGGAGGGAACATTGGACAAGTGCTCTTCGAGGCTTATCTTATGGTTAAATGGGTTATTGGATATCCGTATATCCATGGGATGTCTAATACCTATATATATTTAATCCTCACAAATCAATAGACAACTTTTTGATTTTTTCTCATAACAATGTCACTGTTAGTTTGATTAGGGGTATATAACAAAGTTTCTCTTACTGCACTAATTAAAGAGAGAACTTTTTCATTATTCTAAGCATATCCTCTCATGGTTTCTTCGTTCTCTAGCCATTCCTTTCCACCTCAACACATAAATCCTACCATAACAGCCACATGTCTTCTTACTTTCGACACTTCTACCATTTTTTTTATATTTTCTGTTATGCCAAATGGATCAAAAAGAGAAACAAATCACACACACAAACAAACAGATTTTACGTGGTTCCCCCTCAGGATACGTCCACGATAGAGAAAAGATGGAGGTTCTTCACTACTATCCAAACTGATTACAAATTGTGTGTTGAAGAGATTTACAAATTGGACTTTACAATCTTATAGTCCATAATTCTCTCCCATCAAAGCAAATTAAATGTCTTTGGGAATACCAAAGGACACTCAACAACAATATCAATCAATGACAATTAGATAATCCATTGAATGACACAAGTTCCAACAAGGAAATTAAAGATTTCCTTACAAGTAATTCAAATCACATCAACAAATCTCCACCTTGACCTGAATTTCACCTCCACCTTGAAGAACTCAAGCAAAGCTGTAGACATTAAGCAAGTCTAAGCAATGCTTAAACTTACCTTCTGTTACTCCTTTGGTAAACATATCAACAGGATTGTCATGAATGTTGAGAGTGAAACGGTAGGCTGAAGTGTAGACTTCCAACTTACAACAAAGTTGGATATAGTGAAAACATATCCAGTCAAAGAGCGCCTGTGATCAACATTTGCAGCAAAGTCTGAACTTGAAAAACCAGCCATAAAATAGTCCTTTTTGTACCATAAATCTAGAGGTGCCCGGCCCTAGGCCGCCCGGTCGAGCCCGAGCCCGACATGGCCCGTGCCCAAACAAAAATTCCGCAGGCTGGGCCAAGCCAAGCCCGTCGTGGGCCGTGGGCCGTGCCAAGCCCAAGGTCCAGGCCCACGAAGGCCCGTTTACTAGGCCCAATTTGGCCTGTGAAATCAATCTGGGCCGAGCCAGACCGGCATGCCAGTTAAAATTAAAAAAAAAAATGAGGCTGGCGCCCCATTCTGTAACGACTATAAAGCCGTTGCCCATTGCCAACGGCTAAATAATGCAGCCGTTTTCAACGACTATTTAACGATTATATTTTTTTTATTTTTTTTTGTTAAATGCCCATCCATTTACCCTATAAATACCCTCCTACTCCATTCATTTTTCTTGACAATTCAATCTTCTCTTCTCAACTACAAGTCTACAACTTTCTCCTAACTTTGAAGTGAAGATTTCGCTGTTTGGCTTTGGATTCCACCCCGTCTTCTACTCTTCAGTCTCCACGCGACACCAGCTGAGCCAGCAACATCAAAATTTCTCTACTTCTAATCCCTCCATTTTTGGGCTTTGATTTTGTGGGTTAAGGGTTGTATTATTATATATTCATTTTTTATATTAAAATGGAAAATATTGGTAATGTTGGTAGCCATGACTATATCCCTAGTATGAAGTCAAATCAGACTCAGTGTACCTCAGCACATAATTCACAGTCCACAGCCACTAAAAAAACCTAGGAAACAAAGTTCTTGGGTTTGGAAGCATGTTACATTAGATCCTGTAGATCAAACTAGGTATTACTGTAATAATTGTAATACCACATACACGTCCTAAGGGAGGGGATGTAGGTCATATATCAAAACATTTACAAAAATGTATACCTAAACATAATAAAGTTGATAACACAGATTTAAAACAATTAAAATTACAAGTAGGATCTAGTGGTATAATTAATTGGAAATATAATACAGAAGAAGTTAAGGAAGGAATAACTAAATTTATAATACAAGACGATCAACCATTTTCTTTTTCTGAAAATCAAAAAGTTGAATCATGTATGCAAAATTATTTAAATCCACAGTTTAAAAGTTTTTCTAGAAATACAACAAGAAATATAATTTATAAAACATTTAAAAAAGATAAAAAAGATTTAATTGGAATATTTTTTAGTTTA
>JAMKQA010080128.1:0-12144 GCA_024699735.1 Posidonia australis
TCCCCTTGCTGGGTACTCCACGGATGGCTCTCTCAAAGGTGGGTTTCACTATGGTGGTTGCTGCTACAAAAGAGAAGAAGAACTCCTCTCAAAATCGGCTTCAAGGGTGGTTGTTGTTCTTCATCTGTTGCCCTAGAATGGGCGGCCATGGGTATTTATATCCATGGCCCAAATACCACCATTGCCCTTGTGTACATCAAGTTACAAATATATATCAAAGCAAATAGAAATAGAAATAGAAATATGATGGAAGACACATTCATTACAACCACAAAACACACTAACAAGCCTCAGAATAGTAGCACCCGTCCAAGAATAAAATTCATAAAAATGTAAATAATTACAAAAATGAATTTTACGGGTGTTACAGGTCTCTTTCATTATGCTTTGGCCTTTTGAGAACTTAGGACTTCATATTAGTCTTAGTTGATCATTATCTTCCTTATTTACTTGGTCCCTGAGTTTTTAGGATTTTTCTACCCCTTGCCTATGAGTGGAAGAGTGGGGGAGACTTAAGGTTCAACAGGCTCTCGGCATCAGTTATAGCCTTTGTGTCGCTCGCCGATGGTTGGCCCTAATGCGCTTATAGCTAACCCAAGGTTTTGGCTTTTATTTTTATTTTTCTTTTCTTTTGGGGTTCCCCTCTCAAGTTATTTTTCTGTAGATGCCCACTCATCACTACATTCACGGACTTATGCTATGACAGCACATCTACTTATTCGTCAGTTGTCTCACCCTATTTTGAGTACCTACCCATCACTACCTTCTTGGACTTATGCTATGATGGTGTACCCAACTTTTCGTGCTCTCCCCTCTTTGGGCACTTTCTAAGTTGTATGGTTGAGGTGCACTCCTCCATCACTGCCTTCTCGGACTTATGCTAGGAGGCCACGTAGTATAAGGCAAGCGGCTTTATGATATGCCTAAGCTCTGAGCCTACTTTTCTCTTATCTCCCCGTGCGGGAGTATGTGTAGATAGGAGAAGGCTTGGGTCACCCTAGTTGCTCAACTTCCTTTCTATGCTAGAGATAACTATCTTCCTTAGCTGGTACTAGGTCTTGGGTCCTCTTTGGGCTTTTAGCATGTTGATTGAAGGGTGTACTTCTAGAGTACATGTAACTTCCATGGATCTAACAGGTACCTTCAAGTCATCCTACCCATTGGGTGGACCTTCCCTAGGTGTTGCAGTCTTTGCTTAGGAAAACCCTAGATAATACGTTGGCAACTATGCTTAATGTATTAAGGTATCGAGCGTGACCCACATCAATCATCTTTATTATTGTTTTCTATCCTAGCATAAAATAATAAAGACCAAAAGAAATGTTCAAGCAAAAGTGAAATTAAACGTCTTATTTACATGTTTTTGAAATGAATGATGACCTTGCCCCTAGTTGGGCTCTTAGGCCCATAGTGCCGAGGTGGAGGGACAGTATTGTAGCTCCTTTGCCTTTGTTGTTGCCATTGTTGGGCATACACTTGGTAGTCCGAAGGTTGTTGCTGCTAACACTACTATTGGAGCTGCTGCTGTTGGAACGGTGGCTGATACTGCGAAGGACATTTGAGGCTCTGTTATACAACTAGGAGTAGGTGCTAAAGTTGCCCATCAGTAGGCTTGCCTTGAGTGCTTGAGTTGTGTTACCGGCTATGACTTCCACCACTTCATCTTCAAGGATACAACATTCTGAACAGGCTACCATATCCCTCCATCTACTGGCATAGGTGGTGAAGTCTTCGTCCGGCCTCATCTTCTCTACAAAGAGGTCTGCAATTGTAGGCTTGTGCTGGATCCGATGGACATACTGTTGTATGAATTTTTCCTACACAAGCTTGAAGTCACTGAGGTCATAGGTGTTGAGTGTGTTGAACCACCTTAGTGCTTCTCCTTCCAAGATTTTGAAGACGAGATAAACCATGAGCCTATTATCGTGTTGATAAGACAGGGCGTCCATTGTGAATGTTGCTAGGTGACTTCTTGGATCGCCTATCCCATCATACTTTGGTATATTGGGCAGCTTGAATCTTGGTGGAAGAATAAATTGTGGGAATCTTGAGGTATCAAAGCTGACCAGTGCTCTTGATGTGACCCTTGCTTCTACTAGTACTTCTGAGATCATTTTCTTGATGTCTGCCCCTAAAGTAGTTGACTGCTTCTGGCCTTGGTACCCATAAAATTGTAGGAAATGTTGTTGCTGAGGAGTACCATACTAAGAAGGGAAGGAGGGTTGAGCCAGCGTATAGGATGGGGTTGCCCCTAGGTGATAATGGGAGTGATAACTTAGTGGAGTCCACATAGTTTGCTGGGCAGAAGAATGCTAATTGGGAGATTGTGTAAGTAGGCCTTGGATAGGAGAATTAACTGTTGGGCTTGGTGGCACAGTGTATGTGTTTGCCATAAGCAGTGTGGCTATTGGGACCTGGTGATATGAGGAGGAAGGTCCATGGGTATTTGAATGAGGAGTGTAATGGGCCATGGGTTGACGGGCTTGATGAGTTGCTCCTTGAGAGAAGGTATGTGAGTATGTGAATGGAACGACAATGGGGTGCTATGTGGTTGAGAATAGTTCATCCCTCCTCCACTTTGCTCAGCATAATGAACTACGTATGGGCTCGAGGTGTTGAGGCTGTACTGGTCCATTAGACTGCCTGTTTGGCCTACAGATGTTGAGGCAGTTACCGTGCCGAGGTAGTTGGAGTAGTGGGCCTCTGATGACATGGCCTTCTATAGTTGGTGACTCTCCTTCTCAAAATGTTACAAGCTCTTAACTATAGTAGGGAGAGATTACAGACTCTACGCAACACTACATTAAACCTATTACAAGTTTTCTAAAAAAAGAGAAAATTATGACTTTAATGAAAATGAAATACAACGAAAACTTTACAACTAATGACCCAGGAATTCTATGACAAAGGTTCCTATAGCTTTCTCTTAACTTGTTGGATTTCTATAGCAGAGTTCTAGGGTTATAGAGTAAGATCCTAGTTGTAGAGTACTACTCTTGGACCTCTAGTAGGCCTTATAAAAAGGGCCTAGGCTGTGGGTTTGTCTCTCTATAGAGGGGCCCACAACTTAGGATTCTATCCTTAGGGTTGTTTCCTAACAAATCATAAAAGCAGTAAATAAACAGGAAACAATAAAGTATGAAGCTTCTATAAAGGTTTATTATTGACTTAGAGAGAAGAGAGGAGTCAAAAATAACACCTTAGAAAACCTTAAGTTATCAATCTAGCAATAGAAATCAAATAGGGCATGGAACAACAAGTTGCACTGCCCAATTCACTCAATTTGATTGTTCTTAACTAAAAAGAAATTTTTCTTAAGAAACTTCTAACTTTATTGTAAAACAAATAGTTTCCACCCTAATGATGGATGAAATACAAATCTAAAAACCGTTTTAAAAACTAGAAAAAACAGTGGATAGGATATTATTTGATTTTATTTTGCTATTGCAAGCCTAAATAAAACCAACACAAACAGGAATAAAAACTAAAGACCAGTAGAAAAACAATCTGCTAATTCAGTCACCTATTAAAACGATGTCGTTATATGTCACCCTCTAAAGAGGTGGCAAGATATGGCACGTGTGACACAGGCGGCTGAATTTACAGAGTGATTTTTGTCGTATAAAAACCAAATAATGATCTGGATATTGTGAAAGTCCTAAATGCACGACTTTCCAGACCTAAAACGGCACCTAAATCTAAGAAGATAATTAAAGAATAAATAAAAGAAAAGGGAAGAACGACTTACAAAGCATAGGGTTGGCTTAAACCAGTTCCACCGTGATCGCCACTTTTTCTATGGATGAATTTTTGGGGGTTGATGTAGAGTTGTCGCGATGTCCACTCACTTTGATAATTCTTTGTGATCGCCACTTGTCGATTTGTTTGTCGGTTGACAAGATGCCTTGCAGGAGTATGGTAGTTGTAATGATGTGGGTTCTCGGTTCACTAGGTCAGCAACAAGATGCTACCCAACAGTGTCCTCGTGCTTATGTAATATTCTTTCCTTCAAAACAAACAAGAAAATAAGAAAAAAAGAGATCAAGATTAATCCAAGTGCAGAAAGAGTAATAGAAATGAACAACGAATAATATGAAAAAAATGAAATAAAATACTAATTAGGGGTTGTCCCCACATGCATATGCCTTGAGCTATATTAATAACATGCAATGGATTTATGTTAATGAAAATGCAATAAGAAAATACTCCCTTTCACCTTTGTACACTTTGGAGTGGATGAAGGAAGTGGGGGCCGGTCGGACGGAACACCGAAGGTGCGCTTTAGCTTTAAAGGAGGGTAGATCTCTAGTGGATCTGAGCTTCTAGGGGGCATGGACAAGGAGGAGGGGCTATGGCTCTCTCTCTCTCTTCCTCCTTTCTAGGGCATAAAGATGGCTCCTTAAGATTTTAAGTGCCTCCCTTTGGGTTGAAGACCTAGGGGGTCTATTTATAGAGTTTAGGGGCTTCAGATCTCGTCATAGACGAGATATAGATCAAGGGTCAGGATTAAACTTGTAAAATATGACAAAAAAAACTTTATGAATCTCGTCGCCTATGGTACAAGCGACAAAATCTTTGAGTCGTCGCTAGTATAGGAAACCAGTCAAAAGATTCTGAATTTAGTGTACGCGGTGAATCAATAGCTGAATGGCAAGAAATCTGCCACGTCAACTAGTCGCTGATTCATGTGGCAACAAGCAAATACAAAGGAATTTTTGCAAAAAATTAGGATCAGAACATATCCATTACAAATTTATTAGCAGTGTGAATACAATCAACACATAAAAATCATCCTCGTACTTTAAAGATATTTAGGATATATTTCCAAATCAAACTTAAAATGTTAAGCAAATTGAATTTGAAAATCAAATCTTCAATAATTGCGAGAAATTATCAATCAAAATAAAGGATAAATATAATTTAGTTTAGATTCGTAATTATCTAGATTTCTGGATTTTATCTTTATTTTTTCAATATTATAAGCTATAACATTAAAATGTGATAACTTATCGTAAAATCTCATTTGTGGTAAACATAAAGATAAGTGCTCTTAATTGTCAAGTCATCCAAATTTCATTAATTTTCTAGAATTATTTGGCATTTATAATGATTTGTATGATAAGCACATGTTCTTTAAATGTTGGAAAATTATAGAAAATATAATAATTATAGGAAAAATCATGATAATATATATAAATATCCCAAATATTATATTAAAGCCCAAGATGAAAAAATATGTGGAGAAAGCGGTCTAGGATTCTCGTCGCTTGTTCATGTGGCGACGAGACTCGTTGCCTGCCATAGTGGCAACTAGACTTGTTGCCTCTCGACATGGCAACTAGACTCGTTGCATCTCGACGTGGCAACTAGACTCATCGTCCCTCAATGTGGCAACTAGTCTTGTTGCCTCTCATGGTGGCAACTTCTTGGTCTTTTTGCATTTTACCCCCTTTCATTTATCTTAATCCGTAGAAATGCATGGGAAAATCTTGACGAAGGTTAGAGCTCCTTAGCCATGTGATCTAGGGCGCCTTAAGGGTTCCTATCCTAGGTGAACTCTGGGAAATGCAAAAATAGGATATCTACACTGCCCAGATTCAAGATGCCCGAGACATCGAAATATGATGGGACAAGTGATCTAAGGAACCATCTCACTACCTTCACCGTGGATGCCTTACCCTACCAACATGATAATGGGCTAACAGTATACCTCTTGTTCAAAGTCTGGAAGGAGAAGCATTGAGGTGATTCAACATGCTCACCGCCTATGACCTCAATAACTTCAAGTTTGTGCTAAAAAAAATTTCCTACTACAATATGTCCATCGCATCCAGCACAAGCCCACTATCAGAGACCTCCTTGCCGAAAAGATGAAACTTGATGAGGACTTCGCCGCCTTTGCCAACAGGTGGAGAGACATTACTGCTAGATTTGAATGTCATATACCAAAGAGCCAGGTAGTCGAAATCATAGCCCAGAACACCACTGGAGCACTAAGAGCGGGCTTCCTAATGGGCGACATCCAAACGTACTCTCAATTGTACGATAGAGCCACAAGTTTCCTTCACAACAAAGAGGACCTGCCATTCCTAGAATACAAGAAAAGGGGTAGGAAGAAGACCGCCGACTACACGCTTGAAGGGGTAACAGGCGACATGGCTCAGGTCACAATGCAACATCAGAATCAGCCAATCCAATGCTAGGGATCGTTAGTCCAACACAAGGGGAAACCAGCACGAATGGAGACATTTCAGGGTCAGCCTATTCCACATTAAGGACAGCTAGTCCGACACTAAGGGCAGTTGGTCTAGCGCCATAGGCCGCCAACACAACAGCAGCAGCCCTAGCAACATCAGCAATAGCCGCCTCCAAACTACCAAGTCCATGTCCAACAAGGGCAACAACAAAGGTAGGAGGGCTACCATGTCGTCCCTCCACCACAGAGCTACCACAGAGCTAAATGGCAAGACGATCAGGCGCTCCCAGCCCCACTCAATCATGCTCATAGAATGCTGGCAGAGAGTGGAGATCTACTACCCAATCATTCAACTATCCACATGGAGGCTAAGGAAGACAAGCATACAATCTTAGAGTAGGTAGACGTTGAATACATGCAGGCAAACCATAGTCAAGAACCACCAACTGAGGAAGAAAGGGACCCCGATGCGCGAGTAGAGCCTCCTCAAGACACAAGAGCTGACAAGGACACCCAACCAACTACTCAGCCAAAACCAATCTTCATCGAAGACATACGAGCAAAATCTAAACAACCAGTTGGGGACGAGAACGATCCTGATGCACTGATATTGCCTGCTCAAGAGACTCACTTAAGAGGGGTCTCGAACAAACCCCAGGAAAATACATTAGGAGGGGAGACTCAGGACGATGACACACGGGATAGGCAATTGGATGTGGAGGAGGTCTTGAATGTCATTGCCCTTCTTCACCAACATGAATTAGAAAACATTGGAGATCCATTTGAACTAGCAAGAAAGGTCCTCACGAGTTTTGAAGGGAAAAATATAGTTTTCCGAGATATAGAACGGACTACACCAGAAAAGCGCTTGCTTCCACTAATCATCTTTGTAGAAATCAATGGCTACCTACTTCTTAGAGTAGCTGTTGATATTGGTGCCAACAAAAGTATCTGCTTTCTATCCACCTTGAACCACCTCGACATTAAACAAAGTGGAACATACGGGCGTCTCTTTGCTTGTACGGCCTACAACAAGAGCCAAAAAGAAGCAGTTGGGACTATCTAGATAGATATTACTATGGGATCCCTCGCCAGCACCAACACAGTCATAATACTAGAGCATGATCTGGCCAAACCATTAATCTTAGGGTGATCTTGGATGGCAGAAATTGGCGTCGTCGCCTCCCCTATACATCAACTCCTCAAATTCAAACATCAAGAGGAAGTGATGATCCTTAGAGCAAACCACTAGATAGACTTTAGAGAAGAATGGGAACTTGTCCCACCAGAACCAGGCAAAGGAAGACCCCCACCAGAGTTGCACAATAAGGAGCCACCAAAAGGAGGGTCAGATTATAACCGTTGGTGTGTGGAAGGGTTGGATTCTCAAATGTTCCAAGACATGATTGGGAATGATGTGGAGCAGCCCATATATGATGAGTATAGAGACCTAGACTGGTATGACATCGAAGCCATAATCAACCTCCTTTACCAACACATTCATGAGAGGGATGAGCCTCCACCCAAGCCTTCAGACCCAGAAAGTCGGCCCACTAGGGGCATCACTGAAAACATCAGCTTGGAAGGGACCCATTGAGACCATAGTAGTCATAATGGAAGCCTGAGGGAATCCTTATAGAGAGATCAAACCACCAGGGGCACACTACAGCAACCATGTCAAGATCAGTCCAACTGTGACCCTGACAAAGCAAAGACTGGTTGCAATTTAAAAGAAAAATCAGAGAATGCGCCATTAACAACTCTGCACTTAGCATCAGAGGAACCCAATCAAGATCGGTCCAACTAGGATCCTCACAAGGCAAAGGTCGAACATAAACCAAAAGAAAAACTGAATGATGTGCCACCTGAAGCTCCAACGTCAGGGGCAGGCTCCTACAGCCATCCCACAAGTAATCCCCACCATCTGGGGAGGGAAGTAAGAGCGTCGACCGTGCCCGACTAGGGGCAAGGTCATTTTATTTTTCAAATACTTGTAAATGAGACATTGATTTCTACTTTTCTCATCTTATTTTTTCACTTTCTTTGAATACTAGGTTAGATTAAATAATAGCAATAAAGTGGACAATATTAATAATGATTGATGAGTGTCAAGCACATCCCAACCACTTAAATCATTAAGCAGACCTGCTAAAAAATTATCTAGGGTTCTCCTCAAGCAGAGGATGTAATACCAAGTGAAGGTCCACTCAATCAAGTTGGATGACCTGAGGATATCCTCAGATCCGAAGAGGTTACATGTACTCTAGAAGTACACCCTTAATCAACAAGTTGAAGCCTAGAAAGAACTCAAGACCTAGTACCGGCTAAAGAAGAAAGTTGACTCCTACATAGAAAAGAAGCTAAGCAACTATGATAAACTTAACCTTGTCCTATCCTCACATACATTGCATGAGGAGATAAGAGCAAAGTAAGCTCGAAGCTTAGGCATATCATAATAGTCGCTTGCCCAATGTGGTGTGCATGACATCCTAGCATAAGTTCAAGAAGGCGGTGATCGGTGAGTGCACCAAAACAAGACCAAAAAACTTAGAAAAGCACCCAAAAGAGGGGAGAGCATGAATAATCAGGTACATTGTCATAGCAAAAGTCCGAGAAGGTAGCAATGGGCAGGCTCAAAATGGAGTGAGAAAGCAGACGAGTAAGTGTGCTATCATAGCATAAGTCCGAGAAGGCAGTGATGGGCAGGCACTTATAGAAAAATAGCAAGGGAGGAGAACCCCAAAAGAAAAGGAAAAGAAAAGAAATGAAAAGCCAAAAACCCCTGGGTAAGCTACAGGCACATAAGGCCAACCACCGATGGCCAACACTAAAGCTATAACTGACGCCAAGAGTTTGCTAAACCTCGAGTCTCCCCCAACTCTTCCACCCATAAGCAAGGGGTAAAAAACCTTAGAAGCTCAAGGACTGAGTAAATAAGGGAGGTAATAATTGACTATGGCTAATGCAAAGTCCCAAGTCCTCAAAAGGTCAAGACATGATAGAAGAGACCACTCTCTCACCTTGGATAATACAAGGTTGTGATGTTAGATGCAGAGAGAGAGGTTGTGACCATACACTCCTCAATCAGTCAACAAAAAAAAAAGAAAATTCAAAAATCCAAAAAAAAGGAAAAAAAAATCAAAAAGTCCAAAATTGCAAAAAAAACAAAAAAAATTAAAAAATGCAAAAAAAAAATTCCTACTCAAGCGTGCCTTCACGACTTTGGTGCATTTGATGTTCACCAAGCTTTGATTTTCCATATCTCAACTAAGGCCAAGATTGATTCCCTCCACCTAATCTTAAGCATGGGGGAGTAAAGGATAGCATTGCAGTATCTTTCCTAGCCAACTCTTCTAAGGAAGGGAAAGGTACGCCTTTTGATTACTAACATGCTATTGAGTGTGCAAGTACCACTAGGTGTTAGTACATCAAGTCCCACCGTGAGGATGCATCAAGTTCTACTGTGTGCATCACATCTGTTCCACCACGAGGCTACATCAAGTCCCACCGTGTGCATTACAGTCCCAACCGTGCATCACATCAAGTAACAGGCTTTTGCCTTTGGATTTCCGACCATGTACATAAACATAGCTTCGATCAAGAGGCGAACCCTAGTTTGGCAAAGGAAGGTTTCACTCCCTCACCCGGTTCTTTATTCATAGAACTCCTTTTCTTACCAAATCAATTTGTGAGATGATGGTTCTTTCCCAAGAGTATTGGTCACACTTAAGGAAAAAAAACACCTGACCAGAACAAATTACATTCATACATATTACATATGTTTATATGGCTAGGGACCACCCATACCCTGCCAACCTAACCTGTCATACAGACCATTCATTACATCATATTTTGACCCTGTATCTTGCATTTTACATCATTGTTTGCTTGAATCATGCATCCATGCATTTAGGAATCATGCATTGGAAGTAGAGATGCTAATGGAGCAATGTTCTTTAAGAGAGCTAGAAACCTTAGAACTATGATCCTCCCAAAACCAATTAAGTCTTACCTATCATTTAATATTCCAATCCGAGTAAGCTCTCAAACAAGAAGCTACAAACCCCTTTTTATTTTCAATCAACGCTAGGGTACTTGCCCCATGATCATCCCCTTTTCACTCCTAGTCGGCGCTAGGGTTACGCCCTATGACCATCCTTAGTTTTAGCCCCATTGAAGTAATATCTCTACATGGTTGACATGGTATCGGCACCAACTGTGACACATAACCCTGAAACCGGCTTGACCCCTCTATGACTAAGCCTTCAATATGATGGCAATGTTAAATGAACCACTCGGCTGTGACACATAGCTCTGAAACCGAGTGTGTTCCCTCTTTTATTCTCCCTTAAATGGTCCAATCGTGGCAGACCATTTGAGAGCAAACTCCCCTTTTTCGAAAAAACTCAATGGGAATATTATTCTTAACATGAACCCAATCTTGTTCCAAGATCACCTCAAAGGAGGGGCATCTATAAATATTCCATTTTTGCATTTCCCAAAGTCGTCTAGGATAAGAATCTTTGAGGCACCCTAGATCACAAGACTAAAGATCTCTGACTTATTTTCCAGAAGTTTCATAATTTGTCTTGAAGACATTCTTGACTTTACTTGGTTCAAGATTGTTAGCTGTGGCAGAGCTAACTTGCTCAAGTTGGTGGTAAGCTTGAGTCCCGTGAACATTTTCTTGTGTGAGTCACTAGCTATGGTAGAGCAACGCTCTCATCTTACTCAATTTGGTGGCAGATTTGAGTACTCTAAGATTAAAGAAGGTGTTTTTATGATTTCATGTGATTATTGAGTTTTTAAACTTTTAAGGAGTTTTTGTGAATTTAACATAAAAGATTGAGGGCGGAATGCAAAAAGACTACGATGTTGCCATTGTGATAGGCGACAAGACTAGCTGCCAGTTAGATAGACTATTAGAGTCCTCGCTACACCAGTAGGCAATAAACATCCTGGAATTCTTTCTCAATATAATTTGTCATCATAGGCTTTAATATAATATATGGGATATTTACAAATATTATCATGATTTTTCCCATAATTATTATAATTTCTAGGATTTTCTATGTGCTTGAATAATTATTTAATATCATATAAATCCTTATCAATTCCAAAATATTCTAGAAATTTATAGAAAAATGGGTGACATCAAGATTAATATCATATATTTTTATCATGATTTAAAACATGATATGATATTAACTATGACTTTGTAAATGCTAGAATTATTTATAATTTAGAAAGATAATTTCAACATATTCTTAATTTCCAAATATTTATTTAGTTACAAGATTAGAATTTGTTATAGATATATGTAACACCCCAGTGTTACACAACAGTACGAGAACTACCCAAGTGCAAATAAAAGCAACTAAGCAGCAATATTAAACAAATAAAGGTAACTACCTAGACCTATGTGCGGCAAGTGTGGCTTGAGAAGATGCACCAGAGTAGACTGCTCCTACAGCACAACACCTGAAAACAAGTGGACAAGAAAAACCCGCGTGAGTGACAAGAATGTCACCCAGTACGCACCCCAAAACAACACTACAAGCACAGAAACCTTGCTAAAAAACATCATTTTCAAAAACCTTTATATGCAATTCTCAAAACTCGCAAAGCAATGGCCTTTTCAAACTTTTCTTTTCTTTTCTAAATCTCATGCTCTTTCAAAGCCTTTATTCTCAACATTGGAGAAAATCAATCATTTCATTTAGTTTCCTAGCCCAAAACATCATTTAAAAACCATAGGCACAATTTGCCACAAAACTGGGCTAGAAACTAGTTCTCACATACAAATCCACATTTCCATTCCATTCCATAACTGGTCGTATCACCCTGGCCACAGGCGATTGACCTGGCCTCAAGCAGCTGGTGTGGATTCCATGTCACCACACCCACACTGCAGTGCCGCGGTGAACCACCCCGTAGTGGAGTTCAAC